>MU665146.1:217477-251570 GCA_026770625.1 Nicotiana glauca
ATAAACTTCAGCTCTAGAGCTGAAGTTTTCTAGTTACAACATAGAAACTTCAGCTCTAGAGCTTAAGTTTTCTAGTTATAACATAGAAACTTCAGCTCTAGAGCTGAAGTTTTTATTTTATAACTTGAAAACTTCAGCTCTAGAGCTGAAGTTTTGGGGCTACTAAACAAAAACTTCAGCTCTAGAGCTGAAGTTTTTATTTTATAACTGGCAAACTTAAGCTCTAGAGCTGATGTTTTGGGGCTACTAGAGCTGAAGTTTTTATTTTATAACTGGCAAACTTCAGCTCTAAAGCTGAAATTTTCTAGTTACAACATAGAAACTTCAGCTCTAGAGCTGAAGTTTTTATTTTATAACTTGAAAACTTGCTTTGGGGCTACTAAACAAAAACTTCAGCTCTAGAGCTGAAGTTTCCTAGTTACAACATAGAAACTTCAGCTCTTGAGCTGAAGTTTTTATTTTATAACTGGCAAACTTCAGCTCTAGAGCTGAAGTTTTCCGGTTACAAAGACAAAAACTTCAGCTCTAGAGCTGAAGTTTTCCGGTTACAAAGACAAAAACTTCAGCTCTGGAGCTGAAGTTTTTCGGTTACTAAACAAAAGCTTATAAAATAAAATTTCAGCTCTAGAGCTGAAGTTCGCGAGTTACAAAACAAAAACTTCAGTTCTAGAGCTGAACTTCAGGTCCGGCTACTAAAATGCTGAAGTTTTGTGTGATTGCCTTTGCTACTTTAGCCCCGTGTGCTGAAGTTATGTGAAAAAGCGGGTACGCTTGCAATTTTTTTGCAAAGCGGGCATAGGTTAAAATGTGACACAAAAAGCGGATATAGATGCAATTGCCCCCAACTTGCATAACATTGTGGCCCAACTCTATGAGGTAGCAAAAAGTAAACTTACCACGTACTTGATCTTACAAAATAGACTACTAACAAAATATTAGTAACCAGATATTTTGAGTTGAATCTTGAGTTTGAAGTTATTTTTACTAGGTAATATTTTACTCTAATGTGGAACTTCTCTAATTCGTATTTTATTGGTGTTTGACCAAAAAATGTAAAACCCTTTTGTCAAACTAATTATTGATAATAAAAAGGTAAATCTTAGCCAAACATAATTAATTCCAGATCCAAACATACAAAGTGCGAGATAAAAGAAGAATAAAAACGCATAAGATTTCTTAATGTAATAATCGTACATCAAACATGAGAGATAGGCTTAAATCTAGGGCAGATATGCATTATAGTCATGGGAGCAGAGAAGGGGAAGAGTGGTAAGTGTTGATAAACAATAGATTCCTCTTGTTTATTCTTCTTTTTCCCTATCTTTTGAATCCCCCCCCCCCCCCCTTTTATCTGCGCATTTCCTCCATATATATAATTTTTATTTCTTTTTATTCAATGGTCTTTGACCGACATACTTTCTAACGACTGTACCTTTCGTCGTCTGCTCGAACACAATGCTTGTTCTGTGATGTACACTTTCCGACGATTTGACAGGTGATCTTTGCTATCTCGGCCCGTAGACGTAATTACAGCTTGATCGACCCCTTATCATTTTTTTAAGGACTATCATTCCAGTCAGATTTTGACTCATACAATCGGCCTTGACACAGATACTGAATATCGGATGAGAAACTAAAAAGGAACAACTAAAGTCGATCCTTTTACATGAGCAATCTTATTATAAAAAATATTAGTTGAAACTTATCCACATATAGACAACAAATAAAATCAAATAGTTAGTAGTTTGTATACTAGGGACTAAGTGGAATTTAGTCGGTAGATTTTCAGAAACCTAGGGAAAAACAAGAATAATAATAATAATAATAATTAAGTAATAATAACTGAAAAAATGATGGAAAACGCGTAGTGAGCTTTGAAGAGTCTTCAGTCCACTCTTTTATTTGAATCCAAGCATTATTATTGAGCTAGTAGCACTGTTATAATTATTTATTTTGGGCATTTTTTTTTAACTTCATTGACATTGTTACACGTAAAAGTCTCCATCTTCTTCTCTAAGAAGCTGCAAATATTTGTGATGACTTTGGTGACTTTCAGTTAACCAATCACGTATAGTACGGGTTAGTTAATTTTCATATTTATAATTGAAAAATATTTACTATTTTGCTGCAACACGAAAAATTTCAGCATAATATGCTAGAGATTGGAGAGTACCTGTATATGGACTTTCATCATATTATGTTGGAACTCCAGAACATTATGAAATTCCAGCATGTTATGCTGGAAGTTCGCGTGTAAAATATTCGAATTCCAGCATATTAATGCTAGAATATTTTTCGAATTTTGAACAATATTTTGTTCAAATTTATTTTTTACATAAAAATTGATTAAAATTCGATTATTTTTTAGATTATTGCAATTTTCCGATGGTAAATTTGACTATTTTTAAAATCTCCCCGTAATAATTCATTTGTGTATTTGGCGCATGGGCCCGTATATCTTGAGCGATCATCTATGTGGCATACAGGGTCTTAATGAAATTGATTTGTTATCCAATGAGCGATCATCTTGAGCAGAGTGCTCTATTGTCAACAAAAGCGACTTTAATAATAAAATGATAAATATCTATGTGATTTAGTCCTAACACTTGGAGGCCAATTAACTACCCACCATTATGTTCGTGTGTTATTTGCCTCTCAAATACACGACTGCAAAAGAAAATGTTTTTGTCACTTTACTTATTTTTTTTATTTTAAAAACATGTCACTATTAGAAAACGTAGTTGCATATGAAGATCTCAATCTAATCTGTCGTATTTCCTGATTTCTACCTACTATTAACCATCATAATTCACTGTATATCTAATCAACCTGTTTACCTCGAAAATATGAATAACAATTAAATTTAATTAATAGTTTTAAAGATATGTGATTTAGTTCAGTACCAATTACTAACTAAGAAATATGAAGTAGAAATGAATGAAACAAGTGAATTAAACCAATGTTACTCAACAGCAGTGACCTCGAGCATAGTGATCTCGAGGTGGGCTTAAAACAATAAAAACAATTTAGTAAGAAAAATAAAGTAAAAACAGTAGAACTAAGGATAAGGGTATTATGTGGTCTAGGCCCGGGCCTAAATAGGCTAAACGGGCCGGGCCAAACGGTCCCGGGCTTATGGTCCTGGAAGGAGGAATCGGCCCACTATGGGCCTCAGCCCACATGGGCACGGGCTAAGTGGGGCGGGCCTACGGGCCTAAGTCTTCCGGGCTTTTATTTTGAATTTTTTTTTATCTAAGGCAATTTCTTGTAAATTATATTATATATCTGTGACTTAAATCTTCTAATTCAAATTTAAACACAAAAAAAATGTAAAGAAATATTTAAGGGAATGCCTTATAATTTTTATTATTACGACATTAACAAAAAATGGCAATATCTTTCTTAGTCTTCCTCCCCCCAATGAAATGAGCACAACAAGGTGCTAATACCACCATTAAAATGAAAAAAAAAAAACTAATGAAGATGTGCCAAAATACAAGTTACATATTATCTCTAACAAATTTCATAAATCATTCAAGGTTCGGAGGAATTTTCTTTGGTGGTGGCGGAAAAGAAGCTTGTTCATCACCCGCTTCCGAGCGAAGCAGCATCCTCCGCAAGTTCCACTAGCATTTCTTCATAATTTTCGTCTATCTCCGATTGTGATTCAGCAAGTCCAAAAATTCTTCTTTTCGAACGGAGCCAATCTATGAAGAGTATTGATTTTTCCAAGCTCTCCGTCATAGACGCTCTATGATCATCAATTTGAAGTCTCGCTTGACTGAAAGCGCTCTCCGATGCCATTGTTGAAGCTTGAATACTTAAAATACCTCAAGCCATCCTTGAAAGAACCGGATAGTGTTTTTCTTTGTCCTTCCACCATTTCAAAACATTAAAGGAGCTGTCGGGATTCTCTGATTCAAGTCCTTGCGACAAATAAACTTGAAGCTCATTTAGTTGTGAACAATCACCAATATTATCACCTTGAGAACCCCTGAACCATATCCAAGAACTAAGTGCTTTTAGGCCCCCTGTTCTTTTAGATGATTGCGAACTAGACGAAGTAGGAGTTGGAACATTTGGTCTAGCATGATCTAAGGTAAGTTGATAAGTATTATAAATTATTTGAGCATTTATTTTAATTGAGGCTTTTGCATTTGCAAGTGTAGCAAATTCCTCATCTAAAAGTGATAAAGCCTTATAAATATTTGTATACCAAAAGTTAGGATCTCTTAATTTCATGGTAAGACTTAATATTGCAGGAACACCATAAATATGGGGGATAGGGAAAAAATATTTTTTAAACTTATCTTTCATAGAATCAATAGCAAGTTGATAAATTACCCCACCCTCTAAAAATTGAGTAAACAAATTTGCAAGTTCTGCAATATAAACTAAACAATTAGAAATAGTAGGATAATATTGCCCAGATAATTTATTTGTGGTAACATGAAATTGTTCTAAAAATTCTACAAGAATTTTAACATTAGTCCAATCCTGATTTGTAAAGTGCTCATCATCATCATCATCACCATCAACACGAGCATTAAACGTTGCGTTTATTGGGTTTCTATATTCATATGCAATAACTAAACTTTTATACATGTAATTCCATCTAGTCGGACAAGGTTTAGGAACCTTTCTTTCTGTAAGGCAAAATTCATCATATTTTTTAAAATATTCTTTAAGTCTACTTCAACGGTTTGAATAAAAAAGCCAATCAAGAGCCATTTTAATCTTTTCAATTTCAATATTTACCATCACCGACGATTAAATGGTGAATATGACAAATACATCTAACATGAAAAATATTATTATATTCAGGATTTAGTGTAGTTGTAAGTAAGCCTATAACATTAGTGTTACTAGAAGCATTATCTATTGAAACTGACATTATTTTATCTCTAATGCAAAAATATCTATAAATATCTGCAACTGTGTTAGCAATAAACTTACCTGTGTGACGTGAATTAATTATTCTATAAGAAATAATACGCTTTTGCATTATCCATTCCTCATCAATCCAATGAGTGGTAACAGTAAAATAATTACAGTCATTACCACTTCTACCAATATTAGTAGTAATAGCAACGCGACAATTTATATGAGTAAATAAATGGCGTAAATATTGTTCATATTCATGTTTATATTTATAAATATCGCTCTTTACGGTTGTGCGAGACCATCCTTTATAAGTAGGATTAAAAACTCTTCTAATATAATGCACAAAGTGAGGGTTAGAAGGAAAATTATAGGGTAAGCACATAACAGTAACTATTTTTGCCAATTCTTCACGATCTTTATTTGAATCGTAATATAAAATGCCACTGGTAACCGTGTTAATTCCCGATTGAACTAGATTTGACCCGGTACTAGGGTTAACCTGAGTACCTACACTTGTCCCCTCTTGTGCAGCTTTCATTTGAAGAAATCTAGCTTTATCTTTAGGGTGTGTCTTTATGTATCTAGTCAAACTACCTATATCGCTATGGTCTCAAGTAAATTTATGAGCCATCAAAGTCCCACAAGTTTTACACTTAGCCTTATTTAGATCTCTTAGTTGAATAAAAAATTATCAAACAAGAGATGCTTCGCATTGTCTAGATGGTTGTCTATTAAAAGTAGGGTTACTTCAAGAGGGTTAGGCGGGGCATCATTTGGATTATTATCAGTTGAGTTAACAACAAGACTAGTAGGTGTATCATCTAAATTCGATTGCATTTTATCTAAATCATTATTTTCATCGATAATTGGATTACCATAAAGAGAATTCATATATTCATCATTTAATTGTTGACATGGTGCAATATCATGGTAAAATTGACTATCGGTAAATTGAAAATAAGGGTTATCACTATCAAGATTAACAGGTGGAGGAGGACGGGTAATAGGTCTGGGTCGGGAAACCAGGGGAGGAGTAGTAGCTTGGCCACTAGATTCACCAATTTTAGATTTTTCCTTACCACCAAACATATTTTTCAAAGAAAAGGCCATATTAATTATAATTATACAAACTAAAATAAACAAAACAATAATATTAAAACTTAAAAGTTAAAACGAGTTTACCGAATTGATGAACAACTTCATGAAAATTATATATCGTTGAAGACTTGAAACTTCAATTCACCAACTTCATAATTTTTCACAAATTGAAATAATATAGTAAGCAATTATAGAAGAAAATTAGAGAGAGACTGATAATCTTATGAGTAAAAATAAAAGAATGAGGGGATATTTATAGTTGCGAATATGGAAAAAATGTAATTATAAAAAGTTTGGGGTTAAAATAAAGTTTGGGGGGGGGGGGGGCAAATGGCTATTCTTTAAAAAGCCAAAAGGCTAAAATTCAGGCCAGCGACTAGTTTTTAAACTTCCAACCATTGGCCAATTTTTTAAAAAAAATTGAAAAATAGTCGTTGGCCCCGGTTGAACCGGCCCAGGCCCGCCAGCGGGTCCCGGGCTAAATATTCCCAGGCTAACGGTCTCTCCATGCTGGACCAGCCTACAGTGGCCTCTTAGGATCGCATGGACCCGGACCATACGAGCCAGCCCATTTAGCCCAAAGTTCCATGTGGGCTCGCGGGCCTAGGTCAGTCCCGGGCTAGGCCCGGACCATAATACAGCCTTAGCTAAGGACAATTCTGATGAACAGTAGGCCAAAAAGCAGAAAGTATATTCTCCGCTCAATGATTAGATGGTCTTACAAATGATTGGGGTCCCCTTTTTATAAAAGGGGAACCCTAATTAAGGTATATTTCTATTTATAGTAAGAAATATTCTTGGTATAGCTGTCTAACCGCCTAGTACAGAATAGTACAATCCTTTCCCGGGATTTGTGCGATGATCTTGGGGACGTGGAAGGAATCTAGCTTATTGCGTTACAAATCCATAACGGTACTATTTCGGGGTCGAGCATACTTGACCTTAGTGTTCCTCGTACTCCTATCTCCGGGCTTTGCACTCTGTCTTCGAGCTCGAATCTAGTCCATTGGGCTCAAACTCGACCTCGCCCGGTCTTGGGCTTAGAATGGACCTTCGAGCCTATAAATCGAAGGCATATGATTTTGACCGTATATATATAGTCCTCGCATTTATTAGAATAATATGATAAGAAACAATTTAAACCTTGATTTTCCCGATGTCTCAATCATGATGTCTATCTCGTGATGTCAGCGTCTGAAGTGATTGAAAGTTCGTGTTTCTCAATTCGTTGCCAAATCTTGCTAGTTCTTTCAATTTCCCTTAAACCATACTTTTCTTAATTTGTTCTTTACTCCATCAACAACCTTTTCTTCTTCACTTGAACTACAATGGCTAAAACATCCAAAAATGTTCCCCAACAAGAAAAAGCCTTTCGTATCACGACCATCCAGAAGTAAATCGGTGGTGCCACCTTGCATCGGGGAGTGTATTCCCTCGCCGTGTGAAATAACATCCGATTTCAAAATTGAAAAAGCTGTATCTCCAATGGCCGATGTGAGCCCATGTCTCGATATATCTGTTTGATAACTAAGGATAAGCTTGAGTAGGTAAAGAAGGATTGCAACTAAGATGACAAAGATGTAATGATTCCTTTCCTAGAAGAGGACACTACTACCCAAAAACCGGGGTACTTAAGCGTGTACACCTACCCATTCACACTGGACCTTGCAAATCTAGCTTTGGGTCCTATAGATCCAGTTATTCTTGACTTCTGCCAATGATACCAAGTGACGCTTGGTCAGATCTACCCTTCATTCTAGCGAATTGTTCATTTGATCAGATTCTTTTCGAGACAGGTCGAGGGGATGCCTTTCACCCTCGACCATCTAATCAGGATGTACAAACCTCGACTATACTGAGGTGGCTAGATACAATACTGAACGTCGATCCTTGAAATCTCTCTTCTCCAGTATCGATGAGGACAAAGACTGAGAATGGATAAGCCGGTTTGTCCGAGTTAGGACCTATGACCTAATTCTTGCTGAGAGAATGTTGTTCCCCGAGGAATGGAATACGAAACGTAAATACACAGTAACTTTATACCTTGCTTCCCTTTTTCTTTCATGGTTTTATCTTTTCCTCGATATAACCCCTTTCTGATGGTGCAGCTATCGCTTCGTTTCCTGGAGCGGTCTCGTACCTCGAGGGTTGAGTCCGCAAACTGGCCTCTACTTCTTCATATGCGAAGCGCTGCTGGCGTGATTTAGCCAAGGGCCGATGGGAGGCAAAAAATCATGGTGAGTTTTTTTTGTTATCTTACTTGTGTTCCTCAATGCAATGCTTACTTCATCTTTGTGCAAGCCTCGGAGAAGCTGTCGAAATGCGGCCGCCCCCACCTGGTGAAGAAGAGATCTCAAAGCCTCCCAAACAAATGTAGAGAAAGAGGGGGTCGTCTGCAAATACCCCAAAGCCGAAGAAGAGCACGGTTCGAAAGCCTAAGGCTGATACAGTAGCCTTATCTCCGGAAAATGGCTCAATGCCTTCGGGACCAGGAAGAAGAAGAAGATGGCGACTGTTGTTTGTAGATCATAAAAGAGGAAGCACTGGTGCTTCGATATCTGTCGAACCGGTGCGGCAGATGCGGTTCATTTTAGGACCGAAGAAATCTCCGAGAGGAGCTCGAGAAAAGTCCCCGAGCCATCGGGTAGCAAAAGAACACCTCATTTTGGAGGTCATTTGGAAGTTGAGACCGAGGGGCCCGATCTCGAGCCCCTTTAAATAGAAGAGAATGCCCCGAGTGGATCACTTGGGGTAATCAATATGGATGATTTGTCGCCTGGCCCTGAGTTCTCCAAGGGGTAATTCCAAGATGCTCGGAATATGAGAACTTCCGATGTGGGGACAAAGCCACAAATGGATGATTTGCCGCCTGGCCCGGCGTCTCTACAAACAAGTAAGTTTTTGTCTTTTGAAATTACTCTTGTACTGTATCCTTGTTGTTCTGAGTCTAACCTATCCTTATTTGAGAAGTCTGTCGTGCTCTATAAGAAAGCATTCTCCAAGTCTCAAATCGAGCTTGCTCGATGTGAGGCTGAGCTTAAGAAGATCTCCGAAGAAAGGGATAATCTTAAAATCCTCTATGTCAAGAAAGAAGTGGAGATCAGCGATCTCCAAGTTGAATTGACGAAGGCTTGTCAAGAACGGACCGAGCTTGTTGAAAAGTTAATATAGCATTTGATGGCCTGTTATGTATTTGTTTTTTTATGACTAATGCTTCAATTTTGCAGTTTCAGCAGAAGGGTGAGTTCGTGCAGCAGCTTCCGGAGGAGCTTAAGATGAAGGAGGCCGAGACCCTGGATTTATCGAAGCCCTTAGAATTTTCGAGGGATGAATTTATCGAAGCCCTTTATATTTTTCTTTTGCCGAGGGTAGCCTGATTTAACCGGTTTTTCAATGTTTGAAGGCCTTTGATTTATAGCGGAAGTCGGATGTCTCCGAGCCGCATTATTTTATCCGTATCCTTTTTATATGACCGTAGTCTTTAATATAGTCGTAGCCTTCGGTTATGTCACTTGGACTTGTTTCCCGATAACCTTTCGAACTTGTCCGAAAAGGTAATCCTCGAGTTTATTGGCCTTGGAATTTGTTTTGAGGGAGTGCCTCTATGAGGTTTTATGAGTCCTAGTTTGCGATGACTCGGATATGTTGACTGTCAATGACAGTCCCCGAGTATTTCGGGGTGCATTTGTGTTTTGGCTCTTGAGTCACTTCCCGTAGGATTGTAAGTGTAGAGCTCGTATAATAGTAAACTTCTTTGAGACACAAAGTGTTTTTCAAATAACTAGAATTCTTCTTCAAATTATTGATACATGCGTACATGTTTGGCAGTCAGGGCTGAACTATTCTATATGGACATAGTTCATTTGACCGTTTGGCCCATTACAAAGTTCTCCTATCGAGGCCCTTTTATGTGTGAAGTATTTTTCTCAAAACTATAACCTCCGAGGGTGATGCCCCCCAGTATTCGAGGTTGATTGAAAAGATGCCTTGGATACTGTTGAGTTCTCCTTAGGTAGCACATCGTTGTTGCCTCGTTAAAAACCTTGCCAGTAAAACCCATTTGGCACAAAATATGATCTAAGAGAAAAAGAATGCAACACATGCTTTAAAACCTATGGCCTTCGTGTAAAATCGATGCCTTGGAGATCGTATGCCTTTGATAACTTTGATCGAAAATCTATAATGAGTTAGTTTTAAACTCAAATGGACAAAAAGGATAAAGTCATACCTTAGTAGTAGTATCGTTTGAGCAATGATATGTTCCAATGGTTTGGCAGTTGTTGACCTTCCATTATTCTAAGTTTGTAAGATCCTTTACCGATAACTCCGAGGACTCGGTATGGTCCTTCCCAATTCGGGACTAGTTTCCCTTCATTTAGGTCTCAAGTATTGAGGGTGACTTTCCATAGGACTAAGTCCCCAATTCCAAAATGTAGAAGGTTGGTTCTTCTATTGTAGTATCTATCGATCCTTTGCTTCTGCGCGGCCTCCGAACTAGCACTGTTTCTCACTTTTCATCTAACAACTCGAGGCTATCATTCATGGCCTCGTGGTTTGACTACTCTGATGCATGTCGAAACCTGGCACTGGGTTCCCCGACCTCGACGGGGATGAGGGCCTTGGATCCATATACTAGAGCAAACAGGGTGGCCTCTGTGATAGACTTCGATGTTGTCCGATATTCCCAAAGGACGTCGGGTAAAACTTCTCTCCATTTTTCCTTTACATCATCTAACCTTTTCTTCAGGTTTTGAATGATAGTTTTGTTTGTTGACTCGGCCTGTCCATATCCATTCGGGTGGTACGGTGTTGATAAAATCCTCTTTAATTTATGTGATACGAGTAACTCCATCACCTTGCTGACGATGAATTGCTTTCCATTGTCACAGACAATCTCGGCAGGTATCCCAAATCGACATATGATGTGGTCCCAGATAAACTTAATAACTTTCTTTTCCTGAACCTTCTCGGAGGCTTGTGCTTTCACTCATTTAGAAAAATAATCAGTCATAAACAAAAATGAATTTAGCTTTACCTGGGGCTGTTGATAGAGGGCCGACTATATCCATTCCCCATTTCATGAAAGGCTACAGGGATAGGGCTGAATGGAGTTGTTCTCCGGGCTGATGGATCATCGGTGCAAATCGTTGACACTTATCATATTTTTTGACGAATTCCTTAGTATCCTTTTCCATGCTATCCCAATAGTAACCTGCTCTGATGATGTTGCGAACCAAAGACTCGATACCGGAGTGATTCCCACAAGAAGAACATAATCGGTGTCCCCAGCCCCAAACATACCGCCAATGGTCCATCGAATGTTCTTTGGTACAATGTTCCATCTTCATCTAATGCAAACCTAGCAGCCTTGGTTGGTAGGGCCCTTGATTCCTTATGGTCCGATGGGAGCTTTCCACTCTTAAGATAGTCGATATACTTATTTCTCTATCCCCATTTTAAACTTGTTGAATTTATCTCGGCATGACACTCTTAAACCACAAACCTTGATAATTGGACGACAGTCCCTAGGATGATGTCATCTTCTTCGACCGAGGATCCCAGATTAGCATGTGCATCGGCCTCGTCATTTTTTTCTCGAGGCACATGATTCAGAGTCCACTCCTTGAAGCGGTGCAAAGTTACCTGTGGCTTATCCAAGTACTGTTGCATTCTATCATCTCGAACCTTGAAACTTTTGTTTACTTGGTTCACCACCAATAAAGAGTCGTACTTGGCCTCGATGACTTCTTCTCCCAAGATTTTTGCTAGCTCGAGACCTGCAATCGTGGCCTCATAATCGGCTTCATTGTTAGTTAATCTTGGAGTTCTGATAGATTGCCTAATGGTATCACCCATGGGTGGCTTCAAAACAATGCCAAGACTAGACCCCTTTACACTTGAGGCACCATCTGTGAAAAGGGTCCATACCCCCGATGATGTACCCGAACTCAGCAAGAGTTCTTTCTCTACTTCGGATACGAGGGTTGGCGTAAAATCGGCCACGAAGTTAGCTAAAATTTTAGACTTGATGACCGTTCGGGGTTGATTTTTGATATCGTACCCGCTAAGTTCGACGACCCATTTGGCTAATCGACCTGATAGCTCGGGCTTATGCAAAACATTTTGAAGGGGTAAGTGGTTAATACACATATAGGATGACATTGAAAATATGGTTTTAACTTTCAAGATGCGTTTATCAATGCAAGTGCTTATTTTTCTAAGTGAGGGTATCTAGTTTCAGCATCCCCTAAAGTTCCGTTTACGTAATAAACAGGAAATTGGGTACCTTGCTCTTGTCGAACTAGTAACCCACTTACCGCTATCTCGGACACTGCCAAGTATAGCCAAAGATTTTGATCTACCTTCGGGGTGTGAAGCAAAGACGGTCTTGATAAGTATCATTTTAATTCTTCTAAGGACTGCTGACATTTCGGGGTCCATACGAAGTCTTTTTTCATATTGAGCAAGGAAAAGAACTGGTTACTCCAATCTGTTGACCTTGAAATGAATCGACCCAAAATAGCTATTCGACCTGTTAACCTTTGTACTACCTTCATACTATCCACGATCGTGATGTCCTCGATGGACTTGATCTTATTGGGGCTAATTTCAATGCCCCAATTCGACACCATAAATCCGAGGAACTTACCCGAGCCAACTCCGAAGGCATATTTCTCTGGGTTGAGCTTCATGTTGTATTTTATCAAGATTTTGATTTTTTCCTGCAAATGAGTCAAATGGGCCTCTGCGCGCAAGGATTTAACCACCATATCATCAATGTAAACTTTCATTGTTTTACCTTTGGTTCTTCAAACATTTTGCTAACTAGGTGTTGGTATGTATCTCCTATATTTTTTTGCCCGAAGAGCATTACATTGTAACAATAAGTCCCAAATTTAGTAATAAATGAAGTCTTTTCCTAGTACCCCGGGTTCATCTGAATCTGATTGTACTCAAAGTAGGCGTTGAGAAAAGTTAGGATCTCGTGGCCGTCCGTGGCATCATTCATATGATTGATGTTGGGCAGTGGGAAAGAATCTTTTGGATATGCTTTGTTCAAGTCCTTATAGTCTACACACATTCTAAGTTTGTTTTCTTTTTTAGGAATTACAACTACATTGGCTAACCACTCGGTGTACTTTACCTCCCTTAAAGATCCTATTTTAAGAAGTTTGGCTACCTCGTTCTTTATGAAGCATGCTTTACCTCGGACCGAGGCCTCCTTTTTGTGCTTTACCGGTTTGAAGTTGGGATCAGCGCTTAGCCGATGCGTGGTGATTTCCAGTGGAATCCCTGTCATATCTAAATAGGACCAAGCAAAGCAATCCATATTATCAATAAAAAAATGAATGAGTATTTTCCTAAGTTCGGGGGTCAATCTCGTTCCCAAGTATACCTTTTTGTTGGGCATGTATTCGATCAAAATGACCTGCTCCAACTCTTCAATAGTTGATTTGGTTACATCGGATTCTTCGGGAACGATGAAGGTTCGGGGAGTAAGGAAATCATCATCTTCGCCTTCGATTACCTGGTGCTCCGATTAGATCTAGGCTGGAGGCGGTGATATCTATTTGGCCGCTTGTTTACTTCCGACGCTTGATTTCTCCGAGGTCAAAGGCTCTGGAGTCGAAACCACTTCCTCGATTGCAAACATCTACTTTGCAGCATGTTGCTCCCCGTAGATTGTTTTTACTCCTTCCTCTATTGGGAACTTCATCATCTGGTGAAGAGTTGAAGGCACTGCTCTCATTTTGTGTAGACATGGTATCCTGAGGAGTGCGTTATACCTCATGTCACCCTTGATGACATGGAACTTCATATCTTGTATGGTTTCAGATACATTTACTAGCAAGATAATTTCTCTTTTTGTTGTTTCGCTTGCCATGTTGAAGCCATTCAGGACCCGGGATACAGGTACAATCTGATATTATAGGCCGAGTTGTTCTACGACCCTCGATCTGATTATGTTTGCTGAGCTACCTAGATCCACTAAAACATGTTTAACTTGAATTTTATTCAAAAGGATAGAGATTACCAGGGCTTCATTGTGAGGCTGATATATGCCTTCTGCTTCTTCGTCACAAAATGATAAGACGTCCTCGGGCACATAGCTACGAGTTTGTTTTTCTCAGGTGGTTGACACTTTGGTGCTCTTGATCACAGGTCGTTGAGGGGCATCGACTACGCCAATAATCATGTGGATTACATATTGTGGTTCTTCTTGTTCATTTTCCTTTGCATCTCTCCCTGAAGTGATTCTTAGCCCGATCACTTAGAAATTCTCGAAGGTGGCCCTCGTTGAACAAACGAGCCATTTCTTCCCTTAGCTGTCTGCAATCTTCTGTTCGATGACCATGTGTGCCATGATACTTGTACATCAAGTTCGGGTTTCTTTGGGAAGGACAATCTGTATAGGCCTGGGCTACTTGGTGTCTTTGATTTTCCCAATAGCTGAGACAATCCCCGACGCATTTATGGTGATGTTGTACTCTGATAATCCCTGAGAACTTTGACCTCGATCATTTCTCCGATCGCTCCGATGAGCATTACGACTCAGGCCACTGTTCCTTCGATCGGCATATGGATGATACCGTTCTTTGTTGAATCATTATTCTCGGTATGTGTCCCTCAGGGTCTTGGCTACTAATCTGTTAAGATGAACTGAACCCGAGGGGGCTCCCAACTGGTCATCCTCGACGCTGATTTTTGACTGGTAATGACTGTGCACATCCGACCATGTCACAACTAAATATTCGATCAAGTTTTTCTTTATGTCGAGATGCAATCGAGCTCTTTTCATTCAAACCCTACATGAAATCTTGTACTGCCCAGTCATCCGAGATCGGTGGTAACTCCAGTCGCTCCATCCAGAACCTAGATATGAATTCCCTTAACATCTTGTCTATGATGACCCAAAAGGTCATCACCTATTTTAGAAATAAATTCTGTGTTTTGAGGCCTTAAAACCTCTTTCTATCTCACCTCAATTTGTGTGCGCAATCCAGGAGCGTATTCGGAAAGTCATTATGTGAAAATCTGTGAAAAATGATAAATTTTGCTTTTAAAATGAATTTAAGTTGACTTCGGTCAATATTTTAGGTAAAAGAACTCGGGCATGTAATTTGACGGTCCGTAGGAAAATATAGAACTTGGGCGTATGCCTGGAATTGAATTCCGAGGTTCCAAGCCCGAGAAATAAATTTTTAAAGAAAACTATTTTCTGGAATATATATGAGTTTTTGGAAATGAAATTTGTATTGAATTTGATGGTATCAAGCCCGTATTTTGGTTCTGGATCCCGGTACAGGTCTTATATGTGATAAAAGTTGAACCTGTAAAATTTAGTAAGAAACGGAGGTTATATGGCACGATTCGGAACCTTAGTTGTAAAATTTA
Source organism: Nicotiana glauca (assembly GCA_026770625.1). NCBI lineage: Eukaryota > Viridiplantae > Streptophyta > Magnoliopsida > Solanales > Solanaceae > Nicotiana > Nicotiana glauca. The sequence continues at coordinate 232,856 of MU665146.1, forward strand.
AAACTTTGGAAGTTCTTGAGATTTTCTTTGATTTTGATGCTAAATTCATAGTTGTTGATGTTACTTTAATGATTTTATTGCACGAGCAAGTCCGTATGATATTTTTAGGTTAGTGTGCATGTTTGGTTTGGAGCCCCGAGGGCTCGGGTGAGTTTTGGATAGGAACAAAGTAAAATTTGGACATAGGAAATTGTTGGTGTGTTGAAGGCCTGCAGGCTTCGCATTGCAAATGCGAGCTCGTAAATGCGAACTTGATATCACAAATGCGAACTACAGCCCGGGCTGCCTTGGTCGCAAATGCGATGTATTTATTGCAAATGAGACAGCAACATCGCAAATGAGAAGAGAACAAGAATCCTCAGGGTTCGCAACTGCAAACCCCTATTCGCAAATGCGAGGAAAGCAGGTTTTGAAGGGTTCACAATTGTGACATCTGCAACCTGCAAATTCATAACTTGGCCGAAAATCTTTCATTTTTCAAACTCTTTCAAAATATAAACTCTCTTGGGCAATTTTTCCAAAGAAAAGTTCTCCAAATCGATTGTAAGTCATTTCTAACTCGTTTTCTTCAATATTTAACACCTTTTCACATTATTTCAACTCAAAATCAAGGGTTTTCATGGGCGAAATTGGGTGTTTTGGGTAGAACCTAGGTTTTTCAGATTTTGAGGATTTGGACCTCCATTTGAGGTCTGATTTAAAAACAAATTGTATATTTGGGTTCGTGGGTGAATGGGTAATCGGGTTTTGGTTCGAACCTCGGGTTTTGACCATGTGGGTCGGGGGTCGATTTTTGACTTTTGGGAAAATATTGGAAAACTTATTTTCATGCATTAGAATTTATTCATTTAGCATTTATTGATATAGTTAAGTAACTTGTGGCTAGATACAAGCGAATTGATAGTGTAATGAAAAGGTAAAGTCATAGTTGGGTCTTGAATTGTGTTCGTGGCATCTAGGTAAGTGTTTGGTCTAACTTTAGCTTGAGGGATTAGGAGTTGTGTCCTATTTACTATGTGTTAGTTGTTGAGTAAGACGTATAGGCATGGTGACGGGTATCTATACGTTGGTGTCAAGCATGCCCTTGAGTCTTATACTATGATTAATGTGACTCTGTTTGTATTGTTCATGCCTTATGTGATGATTTGTATTGTCGAGCAAGTCTTGTGGAAGTAATATTGGTATTTGAACATTGAAGAGTGTCGCCTCAAGTTGTAAAATTATTTGTGGAAGTATAATTGGCAATTGAACCTTATAGAGCATTGGCTCAAATTGTGAATTGGGTTGTGAAGTAAAGGAGAAAAAGAAAGGAGGATTATGATATTGTCTCCCTTGGGGGATGTTGTTATTTTAATGTTATCTCCCTTGCGGGGATGTTATTATTTTGATATTGTTTCCCTTGCCGGGATATGATTGTTGTGCTATTCCCTTGCTGGAAATTTATTGTGAATTTGTTGATTCTCTTGCTCTATTACTTTGTGATTGTTGTTTGGGTGAGGAAGAGTGTTAAAGCACGAAGGGTGATGCCGTGTATGATTTTTTGTGAGGAAGAGTGTAAAGCACGAAGGGTGATGCTATGCCGCACGATGTACAATTTTGTGCCTTTATATGAGTGTAAATGCGCGAAGGATCATTCCGTTCCATGATTATGTGAGGTAAAATCATGAAGGGTGATGTCGTGCCGATTTTATTGATTTTATGGTGAGGATGAGAGTAAAAGCACAAAAAATGGTGTCGTGCACTTGTCTTGATTTTCCTGATTTCTATTGATAATTGAGTTACGATGTTTTTTACATTTAATTGTTGGTTTCTGTTGCTATTTATTGTCCCCTCCCCTCGCCACAACATGATTTCCCCTTCCTATCTTTATTTGTAATGTTTTGCTTTATATGATTTAACTACACAGGTTTATTTGGTAGTCTGGTCCTAGCCTCGTCACTACTTTGCTGAGTTTAGGCTAGACATTTACCAGCACATAGGGTCGGTTGTGCTGATACTATACTCTGCACTGTGTGTAGATCTCGGTACTAGAGCATACGGACCGTAGCTTTGGGTTGCTGCCTTCAAACCATTCGGGGATCCAAGGTAGTTCTGCAGGCGTCCGCAGGCGTTGGCTTCTGCTCCTACCCTTTTATTATGTTTCTTTTATTCATTTCAGAGACAGTGTTGTAATAAATATTTCGAACCTTTATTTGTAGTATTCCTAGACAGTCTGTGGAATCATGACAGTTCTGGGTAGTTTATGTATGAATTGGTATTGGCATCTTTATTAAAATATTACATTTCAGTATTTTGCTTTTTAAATTTCGCTGTTTATCTAGTGTTGATTATTAATTGTTAAAAGATTAAAAAATGGGAAAAAGGTAAGCAATTCAAATGGTTGGCATGCCTAGCTTACACTAGTAAGTGTCATCACAACTCTCGGGGGTGAAAAATCAGGGTCGTGACATTGTTGTTCCTCTGTTTTATCTTGAAGACGTGCGATTTTCTTGTGGCCACCTTTATAGCCCCGTTGTGTGCTTTCACGAAGGCATCTACTAACATAGCAAATGAATCAATAGAGTTAGGAGCTAAGTTGTAGTACCATATCATAGCTCCTTTTGATGGTGTTTCCCCAAACTTTTTCAATAACACTAACTCGATTTCATCTTCATTCAAGTCATTTCCTTTAATCCCACAACTGTATGAAGTAATATGTTCGTTAGGGTTGGTTGTCCCGTTATATTTGGGTATATCGGCCATGTGAAACTCCTTGGGAATGGGCATCGGAGCCGCACTCGGGGGGAGTGGTTTTTGTATGAACTTCTTGGCATCTAAACCTTTCAAGACGGAGGTACCCCCAGTATTTGATCAACATGGGAGTTGTAAGTCTCTAACGTTTTGTCATTTTATTCAATCTTTTTTTCTGCAGACTCGATCCTCTTGACTAGGTCTTCGAGCATCCTCATAATGGTGGGGTTAGTCCCCGAGTTATTTTCGTTCGACCATTCCGGTTCTGGTTCAGCATGTCGAGTATTTTCATGTTCATCTATGCTCGGAGTCTTATTCTGTCTTTGAAGTTGAGCGATGGCGATTTGTTGAGCTTGCAGCATCTCAAATATCACTTGGAGGCTGATCCCTCCATCTCCTATTCCTCGTGCTCCTTGGCCACCAGATCGGGTTTCCCTGTGTTCATTCCCTACGGGGTCTATGCCTGAATCCGCGTTTAGAGCATTATGTGAACTGATATCAACTGGCTCCATATTTGGCATTTTCTTAGGGTTTATTGGTGGTACACCGACCCCTATACTGCTATTTTCTCCAAGACCTTCGTTGTCATTAACATGTGTGTTTTGTGTGCTAGACATGTTTGAGCTTGAGAATCAAAAAATCTTGACAAGAAAAAGCATAAAAACAATTTGTGTAATGAAAATTAGTAAAGAAATAATCGCTATCATCTTTAGCCCCACGGTGGGCGCCATATTGTTTACCTCAAAAATACGAGTAACAATTAAACTTGATTTGTGTTCTTAAAGATATGTAATTTAGTTCAGTACCAATTAATAATCAAGAAATATGAAGTAGAAATGAATGAGACAAGTGAATCAAACTAGTGTTACTCAACAACATGACCTCGAGCTTAGTGACCACGAGGTGGGCTTAGAACAGTAAGAACAATTAAGTAAGAAAAATAAAGTAAGAACAGTAGAGCTAAGGATAATTCTGATGAACAGTAGGCCAAAAAGTAGAGAGTATACTCTAATCAATGACTTGATGGTCTTACTGTGACGACCCAAAGGGTCATCACTTATTTCCTTACTCATATCTCAGGCCATGAAAACCTCATTTAGGTTGCCTTGATTTGCGTGCGCAGTCCGGGCGCGTAGCCGGAAAGTTTAAATATGAATTCTATGAGAAAAATGCTAAATTTTAATATTAAATTAAATCAATTTGACTTCGGTCAATATTTTAGGTGAACAGACTCGGACCCGTGATTTGACAGTCTCGAAGGGTCCGTAGGAAAATATGGTACTTGGGCGTATGCCCGGAATCGAATTCTGAGGTCCCAGGCCCGAGAAATGAATTTTTGTGTGAAATTGTTTTTTGGAAATAATTAAGGAAATTGGAAATGAAATTTGATTAAAAAAACTATGGTATCGGGCCCGTATTTTGGTTCTGACACCCGGTACAAGTCTTATATATGGTTTAAGCGCTTTCTATAAAGTTTGGTTGAAAACGGACGTCGTTTGACGTGTTTTGGGCTTAAAATGGAAATTTGATGTTTTATGAAAATTTGGAAGAAATTATGAATTTTGAGGCTTAATTCGATGTATATGATGTTATTTCGGCGATTTGATCGTGTGAATAAGTCTGTAGGATGTTTTTGAGGTTGTGTGTATATTTGGTTTGGAGCCCCGAGGGCTTGGGTGAGTTTTGGATAGGCCACGGGTTGCATTTTTAAACTTTGGAAAATCTGGTATCCCTGATCTGCAGGCTTCGCATTTGCGAAGCCAGTATCACAAATGGGAACTTGCAAATGCGAACTGCTCATCGCAAATGCGAAGATGGGTAGGAAACTAATAGCCCTAACTAGAGAGAGAAGCTCTGGGCAAAAATTTGGGCGACTAGAGAGAGAAACAGCGCTGCTCACCGTTCATGGCCACTCCGGCCGGTGGCCCACCACCTCCTGTGGCGGGACTGCCTCCCCAATCACCCCCCAACATAACCCAACTAGCTACAACCTCAAACAACAACCATACACGATTATTCAAAAATATTAAAGCCTGCTACGATGAACAGTGCCATGCACGAAAAAGCCTCAGCTGTTGATCCAATTCCAATGAGACGACCTTTGTTTGTCAATGGGCAGCCGTTAATCAAGTTCACAAAAGTAGAAGTTGATCGAATGAACGTAATAGAAGGACTGCAGTGTGCTGTGGTTGGAAAATTTGCATATGGATGGCCGGAATTGCAAGAAATATGTCATATAGTTCCATTGCAATGTGGAATAAAGGGAGAATGTACCATTTGCCTTCTCAGAGATAGAAATGTGCTGATTCGTATGAAATTATGGTAGGATTTTGTTGAGTTTGTCTCAAAGGGTGCTTATTACGTCAAAGACAAGTATGGCAGTGAGTATCAACTTCGTCCTCTAATCTATGATGCCAAATTTAAAGCTGGAGAGGAGACTCCGATGTCCATGGCATGGATTTCCTTCCCAGGTCTTTTGCCTACGTATTTTGTAAAGGAAGTTCTATTTTCACTTGCTTCTGCTGTTGGAAAGCCAATGCATCTTGATTTGTCTACAATAAATAAAACAAGGCCTAGCTGTGCAAGGGTTAAGGTGCTTGTAGATTTGTTAGCTGATCATCCTAAGAAGGTGAAAATGGATATTGACAATGAAATTACTGGAGAAACAAGGACTGAATGGGTCAATATCAAGTACGATATGATGCCTAAATATTGTAAGGAGTGTAGGCTACAAGGTCATGATATGTTTGAATGTTGGAGATTGCACCCTGACTTGTTACCTAGTGATCAAGGTAAACAAGTTGAAGAAATTCATAAGGAGCAGAACAACGAGCAGTAGAATCAACCTCTAATGATTTTGTCAAGTGGCAAGGTAGTTGGGAATTTGAATTCTGGTGGTGAGCAATGGAGGGAAGTTAGGACAATCGTGTGAGAAAAAATGGTCAACAAACTGATGTACAACCAACTACTGGTAGGGAGTTGGTGCCTTTTGGTAACACTAATGTGCAGCAAATTCATGGTGTTAATAGTCAAAATAAGAATGCTACTGGATTGGAAATTGTTCCAGCTACTGCAGATGGGCAACAAGGTAATGGAACTACAAGGGGAGAAAGAATTCCAGTTAGTGTGGATCAACAAATTCAAATTGCAAACAAATTTGCAGCCTTATAGGAGAATAATGGAGAGGACAATCAGGAAAATCAGTTGGCTATAGTTGAAGAACAGGTGGTGCATATTAGCCTTATTCAAAATTCTAAGGGGGCTGGTAATTTAAATCCAGCTGTAACAGAGTTTACTCCTAAATCTGGGGTGGCATCATCTAAGAAAAATAAGGTAGCAAATCCCATTGGGGTAGAGAATGTAGTCAATGTAACTAATGCAGCAAATATTGAGGGTGTTCACAAGGAATCAACAACACACTGGGTAAGCAGGACCTTTGTTGGTAATGTAGCAACCAATCAATCATGCCAGGAAGTCCCATCTCAATTAGTAGAAATCCCTAATGTAGATGATATATCTAATAAGGAGAGGTTGCAACTAGGTGGAATGAAATTGTGGCGTGGTCAAAATGAAGAGGGATCAGAAGGGGAATTGCCATTTGGTGCCACTTGTGAAGAAGACTCAACAGATGGAGAGAATGAGCAGGAAGAACAAAGTGTTAACAAAGGCAAAGCTAAACAGACATTGGGGAAAAGAATAGTCAATGAGGAATAAAATAATCAAGGGGACAAGATTGAGCAACATGCAGCGGGAGGATGTGGTCAGAAAACTTTGAGTACAGATCCTAGAAAGATTTTACCTCCAGCCAAGCCCAACATAGTAGCTGAAAAACCTACTGGAGGCACTGAGTTAATGGATCAAGTCGCAGTACAATCAGCACATATACACATAGAGGAAGGAATTGAAAAGGCCAATGTAGGAGTCTCAGCTTCTATTCAGTCGTGTCCTAATGCAGAAGCAACAGGAGGGAATACATCAACGCAAATTATAGCAGAAGGAGTAAGCAATCAGGAGAAAAGGAATGCAGCATTAGTCCCTTCTGATATCCACCAGCAACTAGCAGAACCAAGGGAACAATTGGGTGTGGATCACATAAATACTGGTGGAGGAAAGGATTTTGATGAAGAGTCTACAACATAGAATTTCAAGAATGTGGCAAGACAAGGTGATTTATCACCTAGACACATGGAAAGGGGCAGATCAGCAAGAAGGTGTAAGAAAAAGAATCAAAGAGAAATACAAAGTACAGTTCCTGGGGTTCAAACAAGAAGGACCCTATCTAAACCTCACAATTAATGATTAATGCTCTTATTTGGAATGTGAGGTCAGTGAAGACAATGCAAGCTTTTGAAAGACTTATCATAATGCAAAGATAACATCAGTTCAAATTCATAGGACTTATGGAACCAAAACAAAAGAGGAGGAAGCTGGAGAGATATATGAGGAGGATTGGCATGATGCAGGCTTTTGCAAATGTGTCTAATAAAATCTAGGTTTTTGTAGATGATGATCATGGAGTAGATATAATTTATGACCTGGATCAACAGCTAACGTTAAGATTTACAAATCTAGATACTCAAGTCTCATTTGTTGTTACCTTTGTGTATGCAAAATATGACTCCATTGAACGTATAGAATTGTGGGATAGCTTATACAATTTGGCTAGGGATATGTCCTTACCTTGGCTTGTAAGGGGGACTTCAATGTGATATGGGAGGAAGAGGAAAAATTTGGTGGTCTGCCTGTATCACTGAATGAGATTAATGATTTCAGGCACTGTGCTACCACTTGTAATCTCAGTGATTTAGGCTTCAAAGAGAGTATATATACATGGTGGAATGAGAGAGGTGGAGATGATTGTATTTTTAAGATGCTTGATAGATGTTTTGGAAATCTGGAGTTTCAGTAGATGTATCCTAATGTAGAGATAACTCATTTATCAAAAATAGGGTCAGATCACAGCCATATGTTGATAACTTGTAATACAGATGAGACTCCAATCAAGAAAGCTTTCAAGTTCCTAAACTTCTGGACAAAACATCATACTTTCATGGATGTGGTTAAGGAGAATTGGAAGGCAGATTTTTTTGGGGATCCTTTTTACATGTTTAATCATAAGCTGAAGAGGTTGAAAAAAGCTTTGATAGCATGGAGCAGGGCCACATATGGTGATATATTCAAGAAAATTGCAAGTTTAGAAGAAGTAGTGTTGGCTCATGAAGCAGAGCTTGAAAGGCATCCAACTTTTCAAAATAGAGAAAGGCTGCAGAGAATATAAAATGAGTTGATCTGATATTTAGCTCTAGAAGAAGAGTTTTTGAAGCAAAATCTGGTATGAATTGGTTCCAGGATGGGGATAGAAACACAAATTTTTTTCATACTCAAGTGAATGGTAGAAGGAAAAGACTAAAGCTGAAAAGGGTGCAGAACAGTGCTGGCATTTGGTTAGAAAATACTACAGACATGGCAGAGGAGGCAGTAAAATTTTATCAATCTCAATTTCATGAGGATTCTGTTCCTACTGAATTTGGGATATTAGAGCATGTTACTTCTGTGGTGGATAGTGTCCAGAATGCAGAACTAGTGTAGCAGCCTACCCAGGAGGAGATCAGATATGCAGTTTTTAGTCTTAATGCTGAGAGTGCTGGCGGACCAGATGGTTTTTCAGGATGCTTCTTTAAGACATGTTGAGAAATTATTGGATATGATATAGTGAACATGGTAAAGGCCCTCTTCAATGGTCATGATTTGCCCCGGTATATAACACACACAAATCTGGTTCTGCTCCCAAAAAAGAAGGATGTTATATCATTTTCTGACATGAGACCTATTAGTCTAAGTAATTTCATTAATAAAGTGTTCTCTCGTGTAATTCATGAAAGATTAGTTGGCATGTTACCTAGTTTAATTTCAGAAGAACAAGCAGTTTTGTTAAGGGGAGGAGCATTGTAGGAAATATACTACTTACTCAGGAAATAATCACTGACATTCGATTGAGAACCAAAGCAGGTCCAAATGTTTTCATAAAACTGGATATGACAAAGGCCTATAATCGATTTTCTTGGCTATTTTGGACAAAGGTACTAAGGAAGATGAGATTTGGAGATAGGTTTATAGGACTGGTTCATGGGATGGCTGGTACTCTGTGTTGATTAATGGGCAACCACATGGCTTTTTTAGATCGACAAGAGGAGTGAAGCAAGGCAACCCTTTGTCACCTACTCTGTTCATTCTTGCAGCAGAAGCAATGTCAAGAGGACTGAATGCCTTACACAGAAATTTATATTTTTGTGTATTTGGGATGCCAAAGTGGAGTCCTAAAATCACTCATCTTGCATATGCAGATGATATAATTATTTTCTCCTCATCTGATGCCACCTCGTTGCAGCTCATAATGGATGTATTAGCAGCCTATGAAGCAGCCTCTGGCCAGTTGATAAATAAGAGCAAATCAGCTATTTATTTGCATCATTCTGCAAGTGATAAAGTTGTAGACAAGGTTCAAAGAGTGACTGGCATTCCAAAGCAAGAGTTTTCCTTCACATACTTAGGCTGCCCAATATTTTACCTTTGAAGAAAAATGGACTATTACCAAGATCTGATAACAAAGGTGATGGACAAGTTGCAGAACTGGAAAGGAAAGTTATTATCTATAGGGGTAGAGCTATTCTTATAACACACGTGTTGCAGAGCATGCCTATTCATCTACTCTCTGCAGTCAATCCACCTGCATATGTGATCAACAAACTGCACAAAATTTTTGCTCAATTTTTCTGGTGCAATATTTTTGGTGGGGTAAGCAGATATTGGGCATCATGGAGAATTTTATGTCTACCATGTGAAGAAGTGGGTGTAGGATTTAGGTCATTAAATGATATGCCAACAGCATTATTTTACAAATTGTGGTGGAACTTCAGGACAAACCAACATTGTGGAGTGTGTTTATGAGACAGAAATACTGTAAGAAAATCAATCCGATAGTGGTGCCTTGGAGGAGGAATGGTTCTCATGTTTGGAGGAAAATGTTAGAATGTAGGGACATTATTGAACATCAAATACTATGGCAACCTAGGATAGGATCTGCACTTTTCTGGTATGAAAACTGGACAGGATTGGGCTCTTTGTATTTCGTGAGACCACCAGATTTTGTATGTGATGAATCCATTCATAACATATATGATGTGGTGCATAATAGACAATGGGATGAAGACAAGATCAAGGAAATACTGCCAGAAGACCTTATTGCACATATACTGTACCATATACAACCACCTGTGGAAATTTAATCCCTAGATAAGCCTGTGTAGATGTTGGAAACTAGGGGTAATTTTTCTGTCAGCTCTGCATGGGAGTATCTGAGAAGGAGACAGGGACCTGTTAATGCTTACAGGAATATTTGGGTAAAAGGATTGCCCTTCAAGATTTCTTTCTTCAAGTGGAAAGTATGGAGAAATAAATTGCCTCTTGATGAATTCTTCAGAAGATTGGGATATCTAATGGCTTCTAAATGCTAGTGTTGTGCAGAGCCAAAGGAGGAAACAATGCAGCACTTGTTCTTCACATCCTATGCAGCTGATAAAGTGTGGAAATACTTTCTTGGCCATGCAGGTATTAGTATGGAGGGGATTACACTACTCCAGGCTATTGTCAGATGTTGGACTGCAGAGGTAGTGCCAAGATTAAAACCTATTATGCAAGCTTTACCATCGGTGATCGTATGAGAATTGTGGAAGAGGAGAAACAGTTATAAATATGGAGATGCAGTTACAATTAATAGGGTCGTATATCAGATCTCAACAATGTTGCAATCCCTCATAAATTTGAGAAAGCCAGCAATGCAGAATGTCCCTAACAGGTAGCCAGACATGATCAAAATGATGGAACAATATACCCCTACTGTGAAATATTCAAAGGTGGTGTGGGAATTTCCAAGCCAATGATGGATCAAAGTTAATATTGATAGGGCATCCAGGGGTAATCCAGGTAGGAGTTCTATTGGATATGTATTGAGGAATGAAGATGGGGATGTGGTGTATGCATGTGGAAAAGAAATTCCTGAAGGCTCAAACACATCTGCTGAAGTTACTGCTGTATAAGAGGCTTTGAAATTTTGTATAGATAATGACTATATCCTCATTGAGTTGTACACTGATTCGATACTGCTGAAGAATGTCATAGTTGGGGAGTGGAAGCCACCATGGGTTATATCTAGGGTAGTTGAGGAGATTAGAGAGATGATGGGTAGAGCCAATGTAACAGTGACACACACTTATCGTGAGGGCAATAGTTTAGCAGACCACATGGCAAACTATGCACTAGATGTTGGCCCTATAGAGTGCTATAGTTTTGAAGAGCTGGATGTACAAGGTAGGAGACTGGTGAATAGTGAAAAGATGCAATGTCCATATATCAGAGTTACAGTTGCAAGGAGCTAGGGAAGGAAGGAGAGGAGCAGACAATGCAGAAAGAGTTCAAAGGAGAAGTCACTTATGCACATCATGTTCAAATCCATCTGGAGGAGAGCATGATGAGGTACTTTTTTACTAACATAGTATTCTTTTTTGCAGGTGAGAAGGCTACATCTATGCTCTATTCTCTAATGGATATCCAATTGGTGGTATTAGTGCATTGCACTCAGTGCAATGGAAGGAAATTAGGGATAGACAAAAGTATAGGGACAAGGAAGAGTACACTATTGCAATTTCTTGGCAGGTACTGTTGTCAAAAAAACCATTCAATGGCGGAGTGTATCTGGGAGCTACTCAAGCTCAATCAACACTCCAAACACAATGGACACATGTTTCATGGATCTGAATGTATAGAAACAAAAGGAAGCTCATAGAAGGCACATCAAAAGTAGCAGATTCAAGAATGAGTATAGCTGGTACACTAGTCGAATCAACTGGTGGATCAGTACAATGCTCAAATCACTTTTAGACCCTCATACAGGGAGTCATGCAATGCAATATGTAGCACATCATAATGCTGCAGATTACCAGATCCAAATACTAAAGGAGGAGGAAATGATGGTCTGTGTTTATACTAATAATGTGTTCTTTTTTTGCAGGGGAAATTACTGTACACATGCCCTCTTATTTGTTACAAATTCAAAGGGTGGTATTAGCACTAGTTGCTCATTCCCTTGGAGGAGTAACAGTAGGAAGCACAAGCATGGGTAGAAATGTAATGCCCAATCATCTGGATAGTTGGGGATCAAATAATGCAGTCCTAGGGGCTAGTGGTAATCAAGAAAGGTCACACAAGATGGAATACTGGAGGCAGCTTTACAAACAACCAATTTTGGTCAAGGTATGGTTGTACACAGTTGTGCAATTGATACAGAAATGGCTGCAAACACGACAGACAACAGAGGGAAGCAAGGAACTATATGAGGCACTTCTGCAGCTGTACATGCTCACTCAACATAAGGTAGGCAGGAATTCATTTGATGGGAACTGGAATGCAAGGGAAGAGGAATCACGCGGTTGGATGCTGGGAATGCAATGGTCTACAACTACATTTATTAAGAAAGGAGATGCAGCTCTAATCATGAAAGAGGTTGGATTTCATAGTTCCATTTGTGATACAGATGCAGATCAGGAAACGACTACAATGACAATATTATGCTCGCATTCCATACATCAATGGAAAGTTGGTTAAAGAGTTGGAAAACACACACAAGTCATAAATCGTACAGTTTTGAAGACAGTAAATGGCTAATTTTTACGTATCTTTTGATTTATATACTTAGAAGGAACATTGTGATATTAATGTTCAGTGCATTACTCAATATTGATAATAGGACATATTTAAAAGTCAAAGTTAATTTATTTCACTGTGTAAGACCTCCTGACATTGTGTTTGTTTCTTTTTATTAGATAAATAAAAACTAGCCCTAGGCACTGTCTAGTGAATTTTTAAAAAAAAATGCGAAGATGGGCCCTGGGCAGCTTGATCGCAAATGCGGCCACTTTCTTGGCAAATGCAAAGGTCCAGTCTTCGCAAATGCGATACTTTTTTCGCAAATGCGAAATCCCCCTGATGGGTCTAAGTTCGCAAATGCGAACTGTTTTTCGCAAATCCCACATTTGGTCGGGGTTCGCAATTGCGAACCCCAATTCGCAATTCCTATATCTGCAGCCCAGCATATTTTATACTTAGTCAAATTTTGGACATTTTTCACCGTTCTTTCAAAACACAAACCCCTTGGGCGATTTTTCAAGAGCAAGTTTCATTCCAAATCAATTGTAAGTCGATTTTTACTCAATTCTTTCAATCATTAACATCATTTAACATATTTTTCACTTAAAATCAATGGTTTTCATGGGTGAAATTGGGGGTTTTGGGTAGGACCTAGGTTTTCTAAAAATTGGAGATTTGGACCTCAATTTGAGGTTCTATTTCAAAACAAATTACATATTTGAGTTTGTGGGGAAATGGGTAACCGGGTTTTGGTTCGAACCTCGGATTTTGACCACGTGGGCCCGAGGGAGATTTTGGAATTTTTGGGAAATTCATTTTTATGCATTCAAATTGATTCATTTAGTGTTTATTAAAGTAATTAAGTAATTTGTGGCTAGATTCGAGCGGATTGGAGGTGGAATCACGGGGTAAAGCTATAGTTGAGGCTTGAGTTGAGTTCAAAGCATCGAGGTAAGTGTTTGGTTTAACCCTAGCTTGAGGGAATAGGAGTTGAGTCTTATTTGTTACTTGCTAATTGTTGAGTACGATGTATAGGCATGGTGACGAGTATCTATACATTGGTGTCTAGCATGACTGTGAGTCCTTATTTTGTGAATAGTTTGGATTTTGTTATATCTTCCAGCTTAATTGATGACTTCTATATGTTGTAAAGAGCTTGTGAAAGGAATTGTGATCTTTAAACTTCGTGGAGCGTTGGCTCGAGTTGAAATACAAATAGTGAAGGTATATGAGATAAGTAAATCTTTGGAGCATTATCTCAAGTGATAATGTGAACTATGAGATGAAAGTGAAAGAAAGAGAAGGAGTTAATGATCTCTTCCCTTGCCGGGCCGTTGTTGATTATTGAATATTTTCCCTTGCCGGGATGTTGAGATTATTGATGTTGTACCCTTGCCGGATTTTTAATTGCTTGTTTGTGTTTCCTTGCTGGGATTTCTATTATTATTTATTTATTTCCTTGCCCTTGTTTGTGATTGTTGATTGGGTGAGGAAGAGTGTTAAAGCACGAAGGGTAATATCGTGCATTGTTTGTTTCTTGTGAGGAAAGAGAGTAAAAGTACGAAGGGTGATGCTGTGCACGTTTTGTTATACTATTGCTTGGTGAGGATGAGAGTAAAGCATGAAGGGTCGTGCCGCATGATGTGCCATTCCGTACCGATATGTGAGGAATAAGAGTAAAAGCACGAAGGGTGATGTCGTGCACTTGTTGATCTCTGCTCCTTATTATTGTATGAGTTGTGCTTTTCCTTTGTTACTAGGCAACTTTTACTTGAAACTGTTATCTCCCCACCGCATGCTTCCCCTCCCATACTGTTTACTTGCCTTGTATTTCAATTTCGTTGTGTGTGTGTGTGTGTGTATATATATATATATATATATATATATATATATATATATATATATATATATANTATATAACTGCACAGGTTTATGTGATAGTCCAGTCTAGCCTCGTCACTACTTCACCGGGGTTAGGCTAGACACTTACCAGGACATGGGGTCGGTTGTGCTGATACTACACTCTGTGATATTTTGCACAGATCCAGGTTTCGGATAGCAGGAGCAGTAGAGTGGGAGCAGACCTTCAGTCCAGAGAGACCCGAGGTAGCTTGCAGGTGTCCGCAAGCCCGGCGTCTCCCCTATCCTTTATTTTGTTTGTTATCTCATTGTATTCGAGACAAACAGTTTATGTTCCGCAGGCCCGGCGTCTCCCCTATCCTTTATTTTGTTTGTTATCTCATTGTATTCGAGACAAACAGTTTATGTTCTCTTTCAGACGTTTGTATTTAGTATTGTTAGCAGTTCGTGAGTATTGTGACACCAGTCTTGGGTATAGGCTTTGTTGAATCTCCCGCATTCTCTATTCAGTTTCTTTAATATTAAGACTTCCGCTTATTATTTAATCTCGCTGTTTTTGTATTATTGCTGATAAATGTTAAAAGGGATAAGGTTATTAATGAAAAAGTAATTAAATTTGGCTTGTCTAGCTCTTATTAGTAGGCACCATCACGACTCCCAAGGGTGAAAAATCCGGGTCGTGACACTTAAAAATGATTGGGGTCCCCTTTTTTATAATAGGGGAACCCTAATTAAGGAATATTTCTATTTACATTAAGGAATATTCTTGGTACAACTGTCTAACCGCCTAGTACGGAATAGTACAATCATATTCTGGAATTTCCGCTATGATCTTGGGGACGTGGCAGGAATCTAGCTTATTCCGGTATAAGTCCATAACGGTACTATTTGGGGGTCGAACATACTTGGCCTTGGTATTCCTTGTACTCCTATCTCCGGGTTTTGCACTCTGTCTTCGAGCTCGAGCCTGATCCATTGGGCTCGAACTCGACCTCGCCCAGTCTTGGGCTTAGGATGGACCACCAAGTCTATAAATCGGAGGCATATGATTTTGACTGTATACACAATCAACTATTTATTGCCAAAATATCTTTTTCAGATAGAAAAAAATTTAGATATTCGGAAACTATATGAAAAGTACTACTATAATTTGTAATTTTTCTCATATTAATATGATGAAAAAATATATGTTAAGATATTAGTAAAAATTTATGTAATTTGATTTTTGAAAAATGAAATGTGACAAGTATAAGCAAACGAGGGAAGGGAGTAGAAAATTTACAGAAAAATAAAGGACAATTGAGTATCAATCATGTCACATGAACACATCACTACAGTGAAAGTTAAGTTTTGAGACTAAACTACAAACAGTAAGTTAGACTGTAATTTCCAGAAACCTCGTTATTCTATAGAAAAAGGACTGACATGACGGAAAACACGTTGTGAGTTTTCAAAATTATTTTTGGAGTGTTGTTACTTTTAATCCGTTAGTGAAAAAGTATATCAAAATTGTATAATTTTTGTATTTAATATATATTTTATATATATAAAATAAATTTTATATATTTTTTCAAGTATTCTTTTTATAACGACTATACAATATCATTTTACCATTTATTTTTACGCTCTACTCTTTAACTTGGATTCGTGAACAAAATAATTAGACCTTGTTAAATGTAACAAAGTCTCCTTTATCTCTTAGAAGTTCCAAAAATTTCCACGACTTTGGTGAATTTAATTCCTATTGAACTTTTGGAATATATCGAAATGTAAACTATGACGAATCCATCACAACAACAACAACAACAACAACAACAACTACCCAGTAAAATCCCACAGAGTGGGGTATGGGGAGGGTAATATGTACGCAGACCTTACCCCTACCCCAAAAGGGCAGAGAGACTGTTTCCGAAAGACCCTCGGCTCAGAAAAAGAAAAGGAAAAGAGAAGAAGACAATTTATTAGTCACTTCAGTCGAAACCATAATAGTAACAGAAGCATAACAACCAACAGATAAATGACATGTAATAACATTAACCAGAAACTAAGGCCCGGTGCTAAGATAGATCAAGGATAAAGTGAATTCAACATAGACTGCAAGCTATCTAAGATCAATCCTAATCCAACCCCGCCTCAACCCCGGAATAAAGTGCGCAACGCTCCACTACCCCTACCCTACAACCCTAATGCTTGACCTCCAAACATTCCTATCAAGGGCCATGTCCTCAGAAATTTGCAGTCGGGCCATGTCCTGCCTGATCACCTCTCCCCAGTACTACTTAGGCCTCCCTCTACCTCTCCTCGTGCCCACCACGGCCAACCGCTCACACCTCCTCACCGGAGCATCAAGGCTTCTTCTCCGCACATGCCCGAACCATCTGAGCCTCGCTTCCCGCATCTTATCATCCACAGGTGCCACTCCTACCTTCTTCCGGATATCCTCATTCCTAATCTTGTCTATCCTAGTGTGCCCGCACATCCACCTCAACATCCTCATCTTTGCTACCTTCATCCTCTGGATATGGGAATTCTTAACCGGCCAACACTCTGCCCCATACAACATGGCCGGCCTAACCACAGCTCTATAAAACTTACCTTTGAGTAACTGTGGTACTTTCTTGTCACACAAGACTCCCGATGCAAGCCTCCACTTCATCCAGCCCGCCCCTATACGGTAAGTGACGTCTTTGTCGATCTCACCGTCCCCTTGGATCATCGAGGGGACGGTGAGATCGACAAGGACGTCACTCACCGTATAGGGGCAAATCGAAGGTCCATTGGGATTGGGCATGGACGAGCCTCAGCTGGACAACATTGATGGAAAAAAGACTTTCCCCATCAAATCATTAACCGGAGTAGGATTCAACATCAGATCTAGGATTCGAGTCAAATTGATATTTTCCTCTCATCTCAGGGTGAAGCAAGAAATTCTTTTAAATGTTCGTTGTTCAATATCTCGATTGCTCAAGAAGTTTGACTAATTACTCTTTCGATCCAAAATGGATGCTAGAAGAAGGGCAACGCCTCACCTTGCTGTAAGAAAGTGTTCGCTGTTGGGACAGGTTCAAACGGGACTGAAGGGACATGGAAAAAAAGAACGTTCCCTTGATATTACTTCAACCTTAACTTCATGTCTTAATTTTATCCATGTCTCTTATTTTCAGTCGTGTTCGTGTCCGGTTATGTACACCTCAACTGATTCACGTGCTATTTGTTATTTAACACCAGCATAAATATTGAATAGTTCTATCCATTAATATCTTGTAAATAAAAAATAAATCACCTGATATTTTTTCACTGAATTAACAGTGTGCATTGTTATCTACAAAAGCAACTTTAGAAATACATGAGAAACTTCCTCACAAGTTGCAATTTTATTGGGGCCTAACTCTATGTGGCTGAAATAAGTAAATTCTCCACCTAGTTTGTTTATTTTAATTTACCTTCAAATAATTCTTTTGGCCAGGCTGGTGCCTTTAGTTACTTTGTTTTATTTGCACCTCATATACAAGGCTGCAATTCTCTGGTTTTTATTTATAGGTTTTCTAGTTTTAACATGTGTCATTATATATTAAAATATATTTCCACTAAAAACTCTAAATCTCTCACAGGAGATAACCTTGATATCTACTCACAAATAGATATTTATATAAGCTTTCAACCAATCAAAATTTAGTATTTAAATTCACTTTTCCTTCTAAAAGGGTTTTTGGACAAGAGGCAGTATTTTTTCTCCAATCAATGAATTTTAAATCCACTATTTTGGCTATAAAATTTCCAATTTTCACTTGAAGATGATGAACATTTTTTAAAATTTAAAAAACTCCAAAAAATATTTTTTCAAAAATTTCACTCAGATTACTCACAAAAATTCAAAAACAACCCAAAATTATATTCATGTCTAGACATAGCTAAAATTTTCAAATACTATTTTCACTTGAATTTTTTAGTTTATTTTATTATTCTTATGTCCAAACGCCTACTAGTATATGCTTACTTGGTTATTGTACTTATTTGTAGTTGGTTTTCATTGATTTGATTGTAAAAATACTTTTTCAAAAACTACTATCTCCGTTTCAATTTATGTGAACCTTGTATGGGGTCAAATTTGGCCCTCAACGTCTCTACGCCGAATGGTACGCCTAGTGAGCATATGTCAACTAAAGCAAGGGTACGACTTGGGTGTGGGGACAAAGGCGATGCCAGTTAAAACTCAGCGTCCTCGCTAGGGGGACGTTGACTTTTTTTACTTTTGTGATTGTTTCGAGGAAGGCCTCCCACTATATAAAGGAGACCTTCCCATTGTAAAGGGGCATCATTATTATTCTCGGATAATACAACTCTCTTATTTTCTCTTACTCTCTCTCTATCTCTACATCTAACGAACACTCATTCTCGAGTTCATCTTATCAGATCTACTACA
>MU665146.1:253516-264034 GCA_026770625.1 Nicotiana glauca
ATCTGACGATCTTACATGAAAAAGGAGCTTCCACATCTGCGGCTAAGGAAGCACCCTCGGTGGTCAAGAAGCTACTGGAAGAATGGCTAACAAGTACTCTAAGTGGCTTGGTTGAGAAGTCACCGCAAAGTAACGCAGGTGTATGCCAATGGTAAGCATCACTGCTGCCATGGGTGAACCTGAAGTTGTACGAGCCAATAACAGACCCATCGAAGCACAGGCCAACAACGGCACGCTAACAGCTATCCTAAAGAAGATGGAAGAAATGGAGAATGGAAACAAGGCGCTTCGCGACAAAATGAAAGAACATCAGGAGAGGGTAGACAAAATCCCTGGTGCTCCCAAGTTGCTACCAAAACGCGATGTGGGAAGATTTGTCGAACAACCATATACCAAAGAAGTTACCCCTCACTCTATCCCAAAAACCTTCAAGATGCCGCCCTACTTGAGGGTATACGACGGAACCACAGATCCCGAGGATCATTTGATCTACTATGTCACTACTGTGAAGGGTAATGACCTATCAAAAGAGCAGGTACCATCGGTCTTGCTGAAGAAGTTTAGTGAGACGTTGATGGGAGGGGCCTTAACGTGGTACTCTCAGGTACCAACTAAGGCAATATCAACGTTCGAGGAAATGGCGGATAAGTTCGTCACCGCCCATGCAGGAGCGAAGAAAGCGGAAGCAAGGGTCAACGACATCTTCGTCATCAGGTAAACCGCAGGGGAAGGACTTAAGGACTTCCTAGCCAGGTTCAACAAGGTAAGGATGAATCTGCCAAACTTATTGGAAGGTATGACAGTCACCGCTTTCCAGAACGGGCTAAACAGGGACGGTTCGATGGCAACTAAGAAACTTCTAAGCCGTCTCATAAAATATCCCCCTACCACATGGGAGGAAATCCACAACGCCAATTGCGCTGAGGTACGAGCGGACGAGGATGATCTTAATGGGCCAACCCAACGGTTTACAGCGATACACTCAGAGATAAGGAGGGATCGACGCAATTACTGACGGCGAGAACAACTCCCACGCTCCAACAAAGACCGGCACTAGCCATACACCAGACCCTCCCATCCACCACCAAGGCATACGGATGCTCTACAGCGATACGTTGCCCCACTCCGAAACGAAAGAGGTACACCTCCTTTATTATCTGCCAATAACTTTTGTGTGTCTCCTTCAGAAATAGTGTACGCACTGGAAAAGCTGGGCACCAAGGTGCAGTGGCCGCAAAAGATAAAATCAGACCCCGCTACAAGGAAATCAAACGTCCTATGCGAGTTCCATCAGGAATGGGGGCACAAAACCGAGGACTGCATAGGCCTACGGCAAGAGGTGGTCAGGATGCTGAACCAGGGATACCTGAGGGAATTGCTCAATGACAAAGGAAAAATAAACTTTGCGCGCGGACGGGAACAACCCCACGGGCCGCGAAAGCCGCCCTCCCCAGCATGCACGATAAACATGATCGTCGGAGGAGGTGACGACTCAGCAATCAACCACGTCAAGTTCGCCACCACGCACAAACTAAAACAGACCATCGCCCATGAACGGTATGACGACTTCGAAAATTGTATCACCTTCGATAAGTCCGATACCGACAGTTTGTCTTTCCCTCATTACGATGCTTTAGTTATCACTTTACGTATCACAGATACAGATGTTAAAAGAATCATGATTGACGACGAAAGTGGCGCCTGTATTATCCACCCGAGGGTCCTCGTACAAATGGGACTCGAGCGTAAGGTGATACCGCGTTGCATAACACTAACTGGTTTTAACAATGTAGTGGAACGGACATCCGGAGAAATATCACTGCCCGTTTTAGCAGGAGGGGTCACGCTAGAAACAACTTTCCCCGTAATGAACCAGGAAACGGCCTAAAATGTCATCATAGGACGCCCATGGATACATGCCATGCTAGCGGTCCCTTCAAGTTTTTACCAAGTGATCAAATTCCCCACCCCGTGGCGGGTATTCAGCATTCGAGGCGAGCCGCACACCGCACGGGAATGCTACAAAATAGCTCAAGATTGCACCCACACCAAACAGCTAAAAGGAGCGAGTGCAGAAGCATAGCAATCAGCCGTGTCGGGTACTAAAGTCAACTCGATAACGGACGTCATCAGGGACTCCAACGTCGTGAAAGCTTGTAAAGCAACAGTCGAAGACCTCGACCCGGTCCAATTGGACGACACCGACCTCACAAAGAAAGCCTATATCGGGCAAGGCCTCACCAACCTGAGTAAGTATCGTGAATTCCTACCTAACCATGCAGATTTATTTGCTTTTTCCCATTTAGATATGCCGGGAATCCCACGATACATCGCCACCCACAAGTTGAATGTCGATCCACTACATCCACCCATGCGCCAGATGAGAAGTAAATTCAACGTCGTTATCAATGAAGCGGTCAGTGAGGAGGTAGATAAACTACTGGCCAACGGTTCTATCAAAGAATCGAAGTACCCCCAGTGGGTCGCCAATGTCGTCATGGTCAAAAAGAAAAATGGAAAGTGGAGAATGTGTGTGGATTTCACTGATCTGAACAAGGCATGCCCGAAGGATTCATTCCCACTACCCCACATCGACCAATTGATCGACGCTACCACGGGACATGAACTGTTGAGCTTCTTAGATGCCTACTCCGGCTACAATCAAATCATGATGGCCGAGGAGGACCAGGAGAAAAAAACTTTCATCACCCACCAAGGGACATACTGCTACAAGGTAATGCCCTTCGAGCTCAAAAATGCGAGGGCTACGTACAAGAGACTGGTCACCAGAATGTTCAAAGAACAGCTCGATAAGACCATGGAGGTCTATATTGATGATATGCTGGTGAAGTCGACAAAGAAAGAGGACTACATCGACCATCTGAATGAAGCCTTCAAAATACTGAGAAGGTATGGGATGAAGCTGAACCCCGAGAAATGCGCCTTCGGCGTAGCCTCGGGAAAGTTCTTAGGATTTCTCGTGTCTCAACTAGGCATCGAGGTCAACCCAGATCAGATCAAGGCGATAGATGCAATACCTGAGATTCTGAACAGCAAAAAATAGGTATAAAAGTTGATGGGGCGAATAGCCACCCTATCGAGATTCATCTCACGGTCCTCCGACAAGTGCCATAAATTTTTCAATGTGTTGAGAAAGGACAACGGATTACAGTGGAACGAGGAATGCGTCGAAGCCTTGAGAAAATTGAAAGCATACCTATCTTCGCCGCCACTACTGGCCAAAGCGAGTCCAGGCGAGCCCCTACTGGTATATCTGGCCGTCTCCGAGGTCGCCGTTAGCGTAGTCTTGGTCCGCAAAAATGAAGGTACGCTATCTCCTATTTACTATATTAGCAAAACCTTAGTGGATGCAGAAACACGGTATCCACACCTTGAAAAATTAGCCCTAGCATTGGTCGTAGCTTCACGAAAGCTCCGACCCTATTTTCAATGCCACCCCATAAAAGTAGTAACGACCTTCCTCTTGAAAAGTGTCCTACATAAGCCTGAGTTATCAGGCAGACTCACCAGATGGGCTATAGAGCTCAGCGAGCATGAGATCTCGTATCACCCGAGAACCGCCATTAAATCGCAAGTACTTGCTGACTTTGTAGCCGATTTCAGCACATAAATACTGCTAGAGGCGGAACTGGAGGCACGTCGTACCCCCTCCAACACCGACTTATGGACTCTGTACACTGACGGTGCCGCTAATGACTCGGGATCAGGACTGGGACTTGTTCTTGAGGTCCCCACGGGCGAAATAATTTGCCAGTCCGTGCGGTGCCCCGAAATGACTAACAACGAGGCCGAGTACGAGGCCGTTATTACAGGTATGAAGCTAGCCATCAAATTTGGGGATCGATGACTCGTTCTCCACTGCGACTCCCAACTCATAGTGAACCAAGTCACTAGGACTTACCAAATCAAGGAGCAGAGATTGCAAAAATATCAATCAAAGATCCACAGATTAATGACTGAGTTCGACGAGTGCCGCCTCGAACAAATTCCAAGGGCACGGAACGTTGAAGCAGATGGTTTGGAAAAATAGGCCGCAGCCACTAAAAACTTCAACAAAGAAAGCGTGGTCACCCTCCTACATTCAACCATTGATCACACTGAGGTACTCTCTTTAAATTTGACTTGGGACTGGCGCAACCAATTTGTATCCTATCTGCAGGATGGTACACTCCCACTCGACAAAAAAGAAGCAAAAAAGCTCCGCGTATAGGCCGCTAGGTATTGCTTGATAAACCACGAGCTCTACAAAAGGACGTTTGGCGGACCTCTAGCCAAGTGCCTAGAGCCGCACCAAACAAGACCAGTACTCGAAGAAGTACACGAGGGCCACTGCGGTGCCCATACAGGCAATCGCGCCCTCGTATGCTGCATAATACGAGCCGGTTATTATTGGCCCACCATGAAGAAAGAGGTAGCAGAATACGTTCGCCGATGTGAATAATGTCAAAAGTATGCCCCCATGATACACCAACCAGGAGAGCCCCTCCACTCAGTCACTTCCCTATGGCCTTTCATCAAATGGGGAATGGATATAGTCGGTCCCCTACCAGCAGGACGAGGAAAGGTACAATTTCTATTAGTTTTAACTGCCTACTTCTCCAAGTGGGTGGAAGCAGGTGCGTATGCCCAAATACGCGAATAGGAAGTCATAGCCTTTATATGGAAGAATATCATCTGTCGTTTCGGCATCCCCAAAGAAATCAGCTGCGACAACGGATGGCAGTTCGTCAGCCAGAAGACGACGGAATTCTTTGACAAATGGCACTTTAAGCGAATCACCCCGCCGCCAACGGCCAAGCAGAGTCTTCCAACAAAATAATACTGAACATACTGAAAAAGAAACTCGAGGAAGCCAAAGGGCTAAGGCTCGAGCTACTACCGGAAGTATTGTGGGCACACCGAACCACACCAAAATCTTGCACAGGAGAAACACTATACTCACTGGTCTACGGAACCGATGTAGTCATACCAGTCAAAGTCGGCGAACCAAGCTTGAGGTATTCACATACCAGCGGAATAGGGAACGACGTAAACAGGCTTCAAGACCTCGACGAGGCCGAGGAAAGAAGAGAAATGGCCCACGTAAGAATGGTGGCTTAGAAACAACAAGTATAAAGATACTACAACATAAGAGCCAAAGTAAGACCACTCAAAGTGGGATACTACGTCCTCAAAGCCAAAACATTGCCATCAAAAGACCCAAGCGAAGGAAAACTGGGCACCAACTGGGACGGGCCCTACAAAATCATAGCAGTAGCAGGTAAACGAGCATTCCAATTAGAAACAATGGAAGGAAGAACTCTCCAAAATAATTAAAATGTCGCCCACCTCAAGTATTTCCATTTCTAAAAGGCGTCGCCTGAGTCGCACTCTTTTTCCCTTACCCGAGTTTTGTCCGAATTGGGTTTTCTCGGGGAGGTTTTTAACGAGGCGGCAGAGGGAACACCTGGAGATATTTGCGGAACAAGTTTGTCATACCAGCCACTCCATGTGCTCTCCTGGCTGACATGACAAAGGGACTAGACTAGCATGATCTCCAATGTATGAACGGCTAAGGCCATCTCCAATGTATGAATGGCTAAGGCCATCTCCAATGTATGAACGGCTAAGGCCATCTCCAATGTATGAACGGCTAAGGCCATCTCCAACGCATGAACGGCTAAGGCCATCTCCAATGTATGAACGGCTAAGGCCATCTCTGACGTGTAAATGGCTAAGGCCATCGTCGTCAATAAGTCGACCCCGCTCGACTACGACAAAAGAGTAACTCGACGATAGTCGAAGTTATATACATGGCTAAGTCCATCTTCGACGTGTAAATGGCTAAGGCCATCATCGTCAATAAGTTGACCCAGCTCGACTACGACAAAAGAGTAACTCAACGACAGTCGAAGTTACGTACATGGCTAAGGCTATCTCTAACGTGTAAATGTCTAAGGCCATTGTCGTCAATAAGTCGACCCAGCTCGACTACGACAAAAGAGTAACTCAACGACAGTCGAAGTTACGTACATGGCTAAGGCCATCTCCGACGTGTAAATGGCTAAGGCCATCATCGTCAATAAATCGACCCAGCTCGACTACGATAAAAGAATAACTCGACGACAGTCAAAGTTACGTACATGGCTAAGGCCATCCCCAACGTGTAAATGGTTAAGGCCATCATCGTCAATAAGTCGACCCAGATCGACTACGACAAAAGAGTAACTCGATGACACTCGAAGTTACATACATGGCTAAGGCCATCTCCGACGTGTAAATAGCTAAGGCCATCACCGTCAATAAGTCGACCCAGCTCGACTACGACAAAAGAGTAACTCGACGATAGTCGAAGTTATGTACATGGCTAAGGCCATCTCTGACGTGTAAATGGCTAAGGCCATCATCATCAATAAGTCGACCCAACTCGACTACGATAAAATAGTAACTCGACAAGTCAAAGTTACGCACATGGATAAGGCCATCTCCGACGTGTAAATGGCTAAGGCCATCGTCGTCAATAAGTCGACCCAGCTCGACTACGACAAAAGAGTAACTCGACGACAGTCGAAGTTACATACATGGCTAAGGCCATCTCCGACATGTAAATGGCTAAGGCCATCGTCATTAATAAGTCGACCCAGCTCGACTACGACAAAAGAGTAACTCGACGACAGTCGAAGTTACATACATTGCTAAGGCCATCTCCAACGTGTAAATGGCTAAGGCCATCGTCGTCAACAGGTCGACCCAGCTCGACTATGACAAACAAGTATTTTGACGACAGTCGAAGTTACGTACCTGGCTAAGGCCATCGACAATATTATGGCTAAGGCCATCGTCGCCAACTGCCGCCAACTCTGTTCGACTACGGCAAAAGGCACGTAAATAACAGGTAAAGCGACGCCATTATTAGCTAAATCCTCCACTATTTAGCATCAAAGCCGCCTCCTATCGGCGGATAACACAAACAACGTTCGAGAAGCACCCTAAGAATCCTACAAGTAAACGATCATCCGCCCTGCAGAGACGAGATACCGAAAATAAAAGATACAAAAGGAAAGGAATAACAGCAAAAGTACAACTTTCATTATAAACCAAAAATGCATGTACAAAAGGACCCATTTACACTTCAAAATACAACAAAACAAAATTGTATACAAGTCCTAAGGGGCTTCACCATTCTGTTCGTCGTCCCCCGCCTGGCCTCCATCTCGTTCGTTGCCGTCACCAGGTTGATAAGTTGCAGAGATCCAGGACCCGGATCCTAGATGGTTAACGTCTTCAGAATTATAGCCTGCCTGGTCTGGGGAGTCGGAACTATACCCACAGGCTTCGCGGGCGACGCGACCTATGCGCCGCTGCTCCTTAACCTCCGCCTCAGTAGCCCCACCCGCAGCTAAGAACTCCTCAAGCACAACCAGTCTGGCCTCGGCATACACCCACATCTTATGTGCCTCACGATGCACATCCTCATTGGACCTTGAAGCAGCAGTCCGCTTAAGAGCTTCAACCTCAGCCGCCCTGGTATCGAGCTCGGTGGTCAAGGCAGTGACCTTGGTTCGCAAATCAGTAGCTTCCGCCGCTACCCACGGCAGACCTCTAATTCCTCTTCCTTTTACTGGAGAAGAGTCTCCAGCTTGATGTTCTAAGCTAAAATAGCCATCAGCTGCTCATCAACCTGCTCCAGCTCGAACACCCTCCGTTTCAGTTGGGTCTCCGACTGCTCAAGGCCCTCACGGAAAACCCGAAATTTCGGGTCCTGCTTGAGTAGGTCCGCTACTGCCTGATGCTTAGCACGGCACTGCTGATACTTCTTTGCCACCTTATTAAAGGTGGCTGCCTTCCTTCGCACTCGCCGCCTCCTCTCTACCTCCAAAATGATAAAAGGAGAAGAAAAAGAGGAAAGGCAAGTCAGTTTGCATCAAAGTTAGCCTTATGACACACAAAGAAACTAAAAACTACCTGCAAGGCCATGCCAGCGACCCTCCGGGATAGATCCCCGTCACTAACACCTTTTAGCGTTTCACGCACAGCGGCCGCACATAACAGGGTCATATCCGTTGCGACCTGCTCGCTGTGTTGCAACAGGTTATGCCCTCCTGGGATCAGAATTCGGCGGTTGGATCTACCTGCTATCATCCCCACATGGGCTGGACCCCTCGTTAACACATCTGCATCCACATGGGCGGCCTCAGGGTCCACCCTCTCGGCACCGTTGCCCACTTCTCCAACAGCAACCGACGAACCACTCTCCGGAATGCGGGCTGGGCTGGCATCGGGAACTGCCCTCCTTTGGGGAGCTGACCTCCCAGAACGGATGGCGTCGGCTATAAAAACTGGCCTCGACCCCTAACGGGGCTCACTCGCCCTCTCGTCCTCTATGTCTATCCTCTTGCATGTTATTAACCTCCATCTTTTTCTCTCTGGCGACTCCTCACCTTCAGAAGTCTCCTCCATAGGCCGCGGGCATGGCATTGAAGGAGTCGCTTCACTTGCGGACGCCGCCACAGGAGCAACCTCTTGTTGAGGAACCTTGGGATGCCATCACCGGACGAGCCGCAGGGTATGTCTCCACCCTCAGAGTCAGTCCCCGCCCTAGGCAAGGTAACGACGTTTTTCTTCCTCTTAGGGGCGTTCCGACCTGCCAACACGAGTAAGTCAGGTAACAAAACCTAACGGAACCTCCAAACCTAAGCCAAAGAATTACCTGACGGGTCGTATCGTTTACGAAATGCGGCCCAGGTACGGCATTCCTCCGCATAAGGTATCATTTTTTCCACCCACAATTTAATATTGTCAATGAACTCGGGTGGAGAAGCCCTCGCTACAAAAAAGAGTAAAGAAAGAAATCACAGTAGCCATATGGTCAAGGTCGCAAACTGTCATGAATTCTAAAAATAAAGTTACTTACGTTTTGGGTTACATCTTTCCGGGAACCCTTCAGGGTTAGACACCAGGTGCTCCGTCCTAATGTAGAAGTACTTACGCCAAAAGCAGCGGTTGGTCTTCTCGTCAGCTCTAACGACCAAGCCTTCGTGCCACGGCTTTTCAACTGCAGCATGGTACCCCTCAGGTAACCAGGGCTGAATAACTGTAAAAGGTGGTGAACTGAGACGCTGCACTCAGCCTTGGCCGCAAATGTGGTCAGAATCCTACACACGTTCAAGGTGTAAGGAGTAAGCTGAGCTGGACACACATTGAAAAGCGGCAAAGCTCCTCCGTTAGCGGGTAGATCGGGAGACCATAACCGATCAAAAATAGGTACTCGTAAAATGTGCAGTACGTAGGCCGGTGCACATTGGCATAGTCCGTCCCAGCCGGAGCATTTCCACATAGTCCGGAATATGGTGCGACTCTCGAAGATCATCTAGGTGGGATTGTAATAAATCACAATGCTCCCAGGGAAGGGCTGGGCTTTTAGTTGGAAAATCCCTTCGAATATGCATCTCCTTTGGGAGGACATTTTCTACACTAAGGGGAACAAGAGCCTTCCCTGCTTTTTCCTCTTCGCCACCGGAGGAGAGCGGACCCCTAGATGGGGCATTATCTTTGGTCTTTTTACTACTCTGACAGCATTTCGTCATGTTATCCTATGTAAGAAACGAAGCACTAATGACAGGAAATGTGGTTTCAAAGAAGTGGGAGAGTCTCGCACGAAATAGCGGTTGCTAGAAAGAAAGGCAAAGAAAGAAGCCAGAAAAGTTTTTCCAAAGGTTCGAAAGATGAAATGGATTGAACCTTCCCTCTATTTATAGAGTGAGGATGCGCAGAAATCGAAGAGGCATGATTCGAAACGGGTGCGGGAAATCAAAATATCACATCATCCTCTGAACGCCTTGGGAGTAACTATAATTATGATGCATGTGGGCGATGACGTCATTTCAAAAAGGGAGCCACGCGTCAGCAGCTCGACGATGTCATAAATTTCATATCATTCACGTCACCGCCCCCATAGTAAGGTCAAATTCTCCAAAGACGAGGTTTGAATTTCCGCCTATTGAAGACATCTACCGAATACGCCTCCAACGAGCGGAGGGACTAACTGTATGGGGTCAAATTTGGCCCTCAACGTCTCTACGCCGAAGGGTACGCCTAGTGAGCATACATCAACTAAAGCAAGGGTATGTCACACCTCTTTTTTTCCACACAACCCTATTGCGAGGTTGAGTTGGAAGAGTTTTTCCAATTGAAGTGACGTTTTGAAAAGGAATTATTTATTATTTAGAGTCGTGACTTGGAATTGAGCTT
This sequence comes from Nicotiana glauca, assembly GCA_026770625.1. NCBI lineage: Eukaryota > Viridiplantae > Streptophyta > Magnoliopsida > Solanales > Solanaceae > Nicotiana > Nicotiana glauca. Next base: position 263,768 of record MU665146.1, read on the forward strand.
TGGTGTTCCAAGTCACCTTTTATTTGAATCCCCTTTCAAAAGGAAGGTTTGACTCTTATTTATGGTCTACGAAACGGAAGACTGAGTAAGGAATTCTGTTTACCGAGGGGAAGGTGTAAGGCACCCCTCGAGTCTCGTGGTTCTAGCACGCTCGCTTTTATTGACTAATGTTCGGCTTAAATCAATTCTTGACTATTCTTGTATTTTATTCGTTATGGCTTGTCTATTACCGCTTAACTTAATTATTATATTTTTATTAATTGTTTG
>MU665147.1:6185-26804 GCA_026770625.1 Nicotiana glauca
CTCGGGGTCTGAGAGTCCTTCAAGTAGTTCTCCAGTCCTCGTAGACTTTCTAGGCATACACCCGAGCAACCAAGTCAACAACCGTCAAATTTTCAATGAAAAATTGGGTTGAGAGAAAACTGACTATAATAAGAATCTTTGTATTTCTGTCAATGGCAATTGATAATTACGTTAACTCCCCGGCAACGGCGCCAAAATTGATCACGCCCAACTATGCCTTATAAAAAAGGACAATGCAGACGTTGCAAATATAACCCGAGTATTACGCCCAGAGTCGAATCCACAGAGAGTTAACCTATCAATTACTATTTTCAAACCCACTAACTCTTCAGAACCAGCTTCCCAAATATTTGAATCACAGTTGATGGGTTCTTTAGTAACTAAGATTGCAAGTAAATTAAACAGTTGTAAATTAAAACACTAAGGTTATAAACAATGATGAGACGAAGCTAAGGCAATGATTTCCCCTATTGATGGAATCCCTTATGTTTATGCTCATACAACTTTACCAACACATTTCTATCAATCATGAACATTCTTCTTACAGTAAATCTCTCCCGAGTAATCAAAGTAATATACTATTGCACTCTCCCGAGATACACTAGCTAGCTTTAATTAGCACAATTCACTTTAGATTACACCCAAGGCTTCGTTATCCCTAATCCGCCTTTAAACCCGCAATTATAGATTCCTCTTATAATTTAGGAGTGGTGTTGTTTAACAATAACCTAAATATGCACTCTTTTCCAAGTTATGCACACTAAATAGGCACAGCTATTTGAGGATCCTGTCAATTAACTACAATAAACAGGAAGTTGAACAAATAGAGATTGAAACTAGCAATTTGTCTTCACATAAACAAGAAGTTCATCCCCCAATAGGTTCCATCAAAACCTTAGACAAGGGATTTAGCTACTCATGGCTATGGGTAAACAAACTAAGATAAGATTCATCATAAACTAGCANGTAAAATAAGATTCATCATAAATTAGCAATAAAATCAAAGAAAAGAAGAGAGATATTTTGGGTGATCTCTCACAATTGTTTTCCTTGCCAAAATAATCTCAAAAACAATACATGCCTCTCTTGGGCGAAGTCTAATGTTTAATATAGAGTTTAGGTCTAAAAATCCCGTCTTTTACACTTCAGTCCTCGAACTTTAGTGCGCCTGCGGTAGAACCGCGACCAAAGAACCTATCTGAATCTCGAAACTTCTGCAGCTGCCTTCCACCGCGGTACTGCCGCGGTCGCGGTAGAACCGCGGCCAAACTGCTTCTCTGAATTTCAGGGCTGGCATGCGAGGTTCCATTGGGAATTTACACAGTTGGCCTCTTTTTCTCCATTTTGACTCCAAAACTGTTCCCTAGACTTACTTGGACATATATCACCTGCAAATCATGAAAATCACTAATAAGAGCATTTTGTTATCACTTTTATCATCAAAACTACACAAGAAGGTGATTATTTAAGGCGTGATTATAGTCAAATTCACCTATTATCAAAATACAAGTGCAGAAAAATGGGCGTCAAATAATTGGTGCAAATAATCAAACAGAGGAATGAAATGGGGCGGAAATTTGGAAAAGAAACAATACTGGAAATTAAATAACTAAAGTAGATTTTAAATGTTTAAAGTAAAAGACGAGGTTTAAAAGAACTGAAAAACTGACAGTTTTTAAAAATTATGAAAAAAGAAGTAAACACATAAAGAGGGAGGGGTCCTAGGTTTATAAATAATATGGATCACCTCACGCAACACCCGATAACCATTTATACACGTGGTGTTACCGTGTGATCATCATATCCATGTCTACCCTTTCCCATCCTGTTAAGGTACTAAATCGCGGAATGGTCTTGTTACTTGTTGCATGCTACTACCCGCCCCAATCCTATCAGTCCCGGAGGCAATTGAGACTACTAATCCTAAAAGGAAGGGATATTGGTTTAAAAGTTTTAAAAGGACAAAAATCTAGTGCGACAAACAAAACACATAGGAGCAGTTAAAAGGGAAAACACATTACAGTTAAAGGCTCAAATAGGCCTCCTCATTTAAAACAAAAATTGTTTAGCATGACTTACAGGTACTGGTTAGGTCTTTAATTAAACTTAAACATTAAAGGGGGGCTGATTTATCACATATTTCTTAGATGAGAAGTTCGAATTAGGACTTGTCTGGTTGTAGTTTATCAAGGTCTGACACAGTTGATTAATTACCTACAGGTTTGCCTAGATGAGGTCTATAAGCATGATATCTAACAATGTAGAAGGCGTACTCATTTTACAGAAAGGTTACTGGTTTTATAAACAAAAGTTCTGCAGATTTCAAACGACCTTGCTATTGATTTTAAACTCATAAATGAAATAGACGAAGCTGATTCAATTGATTACATCCTACATGCATGATTTCTAAGTGTTGTTGGTTTTAAGATGATTACGTAAGTGCAGGAGTCCTATAGGCATGGTATATAGAATTAAGTTGATTATTATTAAACCTATGATTATTTGCCTAATGACAGACGTATATGCAGAGGTGCAGAAACATAACTATACTCATGATTTATATGCAGAAACTTATAGGCATGGTTGCTGAAATGAAACAATCTTATAGGCAGGATTTCTAAATATAGTGCAGAACTTATACATGATTTCTATATGCAGAACTTATAGGCAGGGATTCTATATGTCATGTAATGAAATAAACTATAGGCAGAATTTCAATATGAAAACCTATGGGCAGGTTCTCTATATGCAATAATGAAATGACTTATAGGCAGGATCTCTTTATGCAGATACATAAACGAGAAATGTTGTGATTGCAGAAATAAGACCTAAAACATGATATCTACCATATATGCATAACATGAGAGACCCTTCCCCCATTTTTACTACACACCCCATAAGTTATTACAACCTGAATGAATCAAGAAAGATACAAATTACATTAGAAATTCAAGCTACAACCAAACGGCCTAATTTAGACTCAAGGTCTAACAATATGAGATAAACCAACTTCCAGGATCACATTTCCAAGACCTTTCTCTTATTTGGGATATGTCAAAGTTCCCAAGAGTCTCAAAGGGCTCCAGGCAATGCTTACACCCCAAATATATTGCAAAATTAGAGTGCAGTGTGGAAGGGTCAGCCCTCAAATGTCCAAGTTTAGAGGGAACTCAAGGTCCCAAAGCAAGGCTCATAGGAGGGGGAAGAACTTAGAGTCTAGGAGTAAGTGTAAGTGCAATAGAGGGGGAATTAGGGAAGGCCGTGACAGGCTAGTGGTCATGCCCAGCAATTAGGATGTTGGCACACCCATGACCAGCATGTTAGCTAAATTTAGGAGTTAGGACCCATTGAAGGTCAGGTTCAGACCTGGTCAGGCCATGAACTTTAACTCAACACATAGAAGGGAATGGGGGTATGGGATTTCATAACAAGCAGTAAACATAAAAGAAAATAACATGTTTAATATAGAATATGAACAACAAAGTAGGCAAGAACATGCCAGCTGTAAAGTAAACACATAGGGAAGGAGCTGAAATCAAAATTGAGACATACCAGTTTTAGGGAAAGCAAATAAATAAAAAAGCAGTCTTGAAAAGCCAAGTTGCAAGCAAAGCAGTACGAAAAGTCTCAGAAGAGAGTACAGAATTGAAAAAGTATTGAACTTTAGGATTCAGAAGTTCAAAGTTCTAAAGTTGTAAAGTTTTTTAAAAGTTGTTTTTTTTTTTTGCTTTTTTCAATGCAGAAAGGTCGAGCCCCTTTTATAGTGCAGCAAATAAGTAAGAAAAAGGTAAGGAAATAACATTGTAATTAGTCTCCCTTTAGTTAGGGGATTCTGATTTCAAACGGATAAAACAGTTAAGGAAAGCGATTTGAAAAAAATATTTTCCTAGTAGTATAATAAAGGGTAAGTACATAGAAGCTATTTAAGGCAACAAACCAATAGTACATGGTTTGTAAAAAAAATAAAGGGAATCAACTAGTAAAATCAAAGTTTCAGACTTTTACTCGAATGAATCGAGTCAGGAAAGGGGTAAAGAAGTTTTCAACTAGGGAAAATCAGTAACAATCAAGTAAACACAATTAAAGGAATTCAGAATCAATTAGTTGTTGGAAAAACCTTTTGAAAGAAGAGTTCTCATATATAAAGCACACAAATATATAAATCAAGAAGGGACTGTTAAGTTATTTAGAAGAGAGTTTAATCAAAGAAAAGTTCAAAATCATAAGCAAAGAGATACAGGTTCAATTTGCAGACTCATAGTGGGTCTAAGAGTCCAGGGTCCCAAAGTAGAACCCTAACTCGAACACAAAATCAAAATCGTCAAAGGAAACCCCCAAATCCTAGGGTTTCAAAATTGAATCAGACATGGAGGTGAGAAAGCAAGCCATTTGTTTCAGAGTCTCAGCAAACATATATGATAGCATGTTTGGACGACAAAGGGAGAAAAAAAATCATAAAGAGCATATTTAAGAAACTCAGAACCTAAACAAGTTCAGAAGAAGGAGATCATACGAACTTGAATGCAAGCAGATGAAGCATGCAAGAACATGAACAGAATCCAGCAAACAAAAATCACATAACTTAATGGTAAACACATATAGTAAAAGAGTAAAGAAAACATAGCAAAGATTAATAGGAGTAGCATGTATAGTAAAAAAGAAAAGGTAAAAGACAGTACATGTGTAATAAAAATAAATCACGCGAGCAGGGTATGGAAAAACACACATAAAGCAAAGAAAAAGAAAAATCAAAAAGATTTTCCCCAAAAATCCTTTCGGAAACCCTAAAATCGGAGAGAAATAATTTTGAAGAGAAACATTTAGGGAAAACACTTTAGATGGCAAGAAAAGCATAGATATAGTATATATCTAAGCAAATAACGGTGAAAGAACCTCGAATAGCTTCGAAACCCTAGAAATGAGAAAGGCTTGGGAACAGGTCCGATCTTGAGTCGGAGAGGTAAAGAGTCAGGCTCCTGAGTCTTGAATATGCCAGAGCATGACTGAAGGAGCTGATGATAGGCTATAATTACGTATTTTAGTCGATTATTAAACTCTAATTTACTGCACTTTAGTTGAGTTTGCGCTTTAATCGCTAGTGTTTTGCACTAACAGTGTGTTTTATGCCTTGTAGGAGTGATTCCGAGTAATATAGATGTTATGGAATGAATTCAAGTGATTTGGAGCTTTGAAGTTTGAGTAAAAGCCCAAGGAATTAAGGCGGGATCGTATTCGAGGATCAACAGATGATAAAAACAACAAAACGAAGACTCGAGTAGGCATATTGCGTACTGTCTAGTAAAATACACATAACGTTTTGCTCAAAACTCCATTTGGGCTCCACAATATATGGTTGGAAAGATACATCAAAGGGATACAACTTTCATGTTTTACTATTTTCTAAATTCCAAAGGGAACAAGGCGTAACCGCGGTAGGACCGCGGCAAAACACTGCTGCAAATTCTGAAGGCCACTCTAGCCGCGGTCCTGGCGTAACCGCGGTAGGACCGCGGCAGGAAGCGTAAATTTTAGGGACCAAAGTGCAAAACACAGGATTTTAAGCCCTAAACCATATATTAAATGAAGGAAGCCGGCCAAAAGAAGGGAAAGACACTACTTTAGGGTTAGACAACACCTTTGGAGGCAAGAACAAGTGAGGAGCAAGGCGGGGAATTATTCTACGAGTTTTTCCTTCCTCTTCCTATTTTTCATTGTTGGTTATGACTTTTAGTATTATAGTTTTACATACCATTATGAATAGCTAATTTGTTATCTACAGTTTTGATAGAACCTTTTGTAGGATAAATTCTTGTTATGTTTTTATATAATTGAGCAATAGCTTTTCTCTATTTGTTCAACTACATTTATATTCTGGTTGATTGAAGAGCTCTCAATTAACTGTGCCTATTTAGTATGCATAACTCGGGAGAGAGTGCATATTTAGGTAATTGTTAAACAACACCACTCTCAAAGTATATGAGGGATCAATAATCGAGGGTTTAAAGGCGGGATTAGGGATAACGAAGCCTTGGGTGCGATCTGAAGTGAGCTGTATTAAAAGCCAGCTAGCGTAGCTTGGGAGAATGCGTCTAGTAAATTTTCGTAATTACTCGGGAGAGATTTATAGTAATAAGAGTGCTTATGATCAGTAGAGAATACTTCGGCAAAATTATAGAAGACATAGCGGGAAGGATTCCGACAATAGGGGAAATCATACTTCTAGACCTCCTTAATATTTTCTCTAACCCTCAGTATCATTAGTTGTTAACTTACTATTTTAATTCGTTAGTTAATTAGTTAAACACAAGAATCTAAATATCTATAAGTTAGGAATTGTTCGAGCTTGTCTTCTTGGTGATAGTAAACAGCTGTAGCTAAACCTTAGTTCTCTGTGGGATTCGACTCTGGACTTGTAAACCAGATTATATTTGCAATGACCGCATTGTCCTTTTTATAAGGCATATTTGGGCACGATTAAATTTTGGTGTCGTTGCTGGGGAACTAAAGGTGTAGTTGTAGTTGTACATATTGCTAGGTTTCAAGTTTGAACTTTTATTTTATTATTTGATTTTTTTTTTATTTTAGTTTTATTTGTTTATTTGAGAAACATGGCATCATGGAATTATGAGATTTTAGATGCTGGTAATTCTACTTTTAATCCTCCTTATGCATATTGTGAAGAAAACCACACAGGACAAAATTCTCAAAATATTCCCGAGAGCGAGTTTTGTGCACCAACTCAATCTTATGTATGGAATGTGTGTGATATGTGTGGTGTCCAAGATGGTCACTTTCACGGTTGTGCTTATATTTCTTACCTCCCCCAACCCCTTACTTTGATGGTTCTTCTTTTTCTGGTGAAGTTAATAGGAGCAAAGAACCCAGGTATGAGGACCTGAAAGAGATCGAGCATATGCCAAAGTGCCTTATGAAACAATATGATGAGATACAACCGTGGATACAAAGGCAAGGGGCAACTATTCACAACTTGGAGGCTCAAGCGAATAAATTAATTGAACCTGGTAAAGCGCAACAAGTTGACATTGTGGATAGTAGCCAGTATGAGCGAGAAAGGGCTGTAGAAATTGCCATATTACTGGAGGATTTAAAAAATACGAGGATGAGCTAGAGGAGGAGGCTAGAGTAGAACACCAACAATCAATCTCACTAGATTTTGAGGATGTCGATGTTGTAGAAGAGATACTAGAGTCAACCAAGGATATTAAGGGTACATATTTAGTTGACTCTATTGTCATTAGTGTTGAGAATGTAGATAGTCCCAATGTTCATGTAGTTGAGCGCATTGGTCCTCACTCCAAGCATTTTTTCACATTGTGTTTAGATGATAATATGGAAACAGAGTCGTCTGAGCCATTTGAGGAGTCAAGGAATGAGGAACAAAGTGCTTACATTCTGGAATTCTTCTTGCGAGAAAGTCGGGATTACACATCTCATCTAAAGCCCAAGAAGTGCAGAATACTACATTATTTTATTAGGCCAGTCAGATTCGTTCCACCACCCGAGGAGCATGATCATAGAGCAGAATCAAAACTTGGGGTCCGATTCATAAGTTCAAAGTAGAGGCAGAAAGTAATTTATGTCGTGCCGTGACGTTAAATCAAGCGCTTATTGGGAGGCAACCCAACTTTATTGCTTTCTTTTATTTATTTTTTATTTTTTTAATTGTATTATTTTTGTAGTGTCAATTTTTTATTTTCTAGGAGCATGTAAAGCAAAAGTATTGGAAGGATGCAACAGTAAACCAAATGGTTGGAACTAAGTGTGAGGTACCCGCACAAAGGACCAAGCTTGGGAGAAGTCTGAGTACCCCGTGAGCTGTTAATGCTTCGGCCTTTGGCCTACCAGGGAGTTTCTTTTACCCTCTTATTAGTATGGTGTGCATTGGGAACAATGCACAATTTNAGAAAAAAATGAAAAAAAAAGGATTGGACTTTTCCCGATAATGGATCTATTAGACAATTTTCTTGAGGGATGTAAGTCTAAAGAAAAAAAAATAAAACAAAAATATTTTCTTTTGTTAGGGAGTGTAGCAATTACCCCTTGGTTTTTCTTTAAATCACGGTTCTTTTTCAAGAGTTTTGTTTGAACCGAGTGTAGTTAGTTTTTTGTAGGAATAGGAGCCATTGTGTTGTATTTTGAATTGAAGCAATATATCTTGACTTTGTTATGCCTTGAGAATACTTAGTACTTTGGTTGTGACGCTTAGGCTTAATTTTTGACTCTTGTAGAAGTACCTTAAATTGTATGATCTTAACTTTGCTTAACTGCTTTGACTAGAGTGTCTATGAAACCAATCCTGAGTGAGTTATGTGCCATGTATGTGTAAGGATTTGTTATATTCTGTGCATTGCATTTGATGCCTAGAACTTGCCATGTTTGTTTGCAAAGCGAAATAGTAGTTTTGTTCAATCTTGGAAGTGATATAGACGTTTCTTTGTTGAGCTGGATATGTATATTTTACCCATCTAATTGTTATGTATCTTAGTTAACCTCTTTGAACCTATAATCATTTTTCTTTGGCAACCACATTACAAGCCTTGCCTATTTGTTTGAATTAACCATCTATTTGAACTTTTTCACCTCTCATGAGCACTTGAATTGTTATGAACTTTGTAAAAGTTAAAGTGTGGGGTGGTTGATTTGGCTTTTGAGTGGAACTATTGAATAAGGAGAAAGGTGCACTATTTTGAAAAAGGAAGAGCCACTTGAATTGAAAACAAAATAGTTGGATTGTTGTAAAAAAAAATTCCTTGATAAGTGGTGGCTCTTAAAGTAAGTGTGCTTAAAAAAGTATGGGGTAATATACATTGATGTGAAGGTGGAGTTTGGTTTGACATAAGTATGGGGTTTGAATATTAAAGTATATGTATTAAAGTGCTTAGGGAGGTGTAGTCACTATTATATCTAAGTGTATCCTACTCGTCCCGTAGCCTACATTACAACCAAATAAAGTCCTAATTGATCCTAGATTGAATGAGCTCGATTAGTGGAGTAGTACACTATGGGCAAGCTTATGGTGCATCTTTTGTGGCATATGAATGTTATTTCTGAGAATAAGTGAATTCTTTCTATCTTGAGTTCCTAAGTGTTCGTAAATTTTATTGTGTGGAACTACTCTCTTTTGTTGTGTGAGGGCACTTGATTCATGAAGGAAAGGTAATGTCAGTGACCTCTATGTTAGAGTAAGTAGGTGAGTTGTGAATAATGCATGGTACTTGTGAGTCAAATCTTGAGGTGAAGATGTTACGCTTTTGTGCGGAGTCTATTTTAAATACTCTTGGTGTAATGAATTAGGATAATTGTTTAAAAAGGTCGTGTCTATAAAAAGTATAGTGTGATTGCTCGAGGATGAGCAATGGTTTAAGTATGGGGTGTTGATGATAGGCTATAATTACGTATTTTAGTCGATTATTACACTCTAATTTACTGCACTTTAGTTGAGTTTGTGCTTTANAAAGTGATTTTGAGATTTGAATTCTGAGTAAAAGCCCAAGGAATTAAGCCGGGATCGTATTCGGGGATCAACGGATGATAAAACAACAAAACGAAGACTTGAGTAGGCATATTGTGTACTGTCTAGTAAAACACACATAACTTTTTGCTCAGAACTCCATTTGGGCTCCACAATATATGGTTGGAAAGATAACTCAAAGTGATACAACTTTCATGTTTTACAATTTTCAAATTCCAAAGGAAACAGGGCGTAACCGCGGTAGGACCGCAGCAAAACACTGCTGCAGATTCTAAAGGCCACTTTGGCCGCGGTCCTGGCGTAACTGCGGTAGGACCGCGGCAGGAAGCGTAAATTTCAGGGACCAAAGTACAAAATACGGGATTTTGAGCACTAAAACCTATATTAAACGAAGGAAGCCAGCCAAAATAAGGGAGAGACACTACTTTAGGGTTAGACAACACCATTGGAGGCAAGAACACGCGAGGAGCAAGGTGGGGAATTCTTCTACGAGTTTTTCCTTCCTCTTCCTATTTTTCATTGTTGGTTATGACTTTTAGTATTGTAGTTTTACATACCATTATGAATAGCTAATTTGTTATCTAGAGTTTTGATAGAACCTTTTATAGGATAAATTCTTGTTGTGTTTTTATATAATTGAGCCATAGTTTTTCTCTATTTGTTCAACTACGTTTATATTCTGGTTGATTGAAGAGATCTCAATTAGTTGCGCCTATTTAGTATGCATAACTCCGGAGAGAGTGCATATTTAGGTAATTTTTAAACAACACCACTCCCAAAGTATATGAGGGACCAATAACCGAGGGTTTAAATACGGGATTAGGGATAACGAAGCCTTGGGTGCGATCTAAAGTGAGTTGTATTATAAGCCAGTTAGCGTAGCTCGGGAGAGTGCGTCTAGTAAATTGTCGTAATTACTCGGGAGAGATTTACGGTAATAAGAGTGCTCATGATTGGTAGAGAATACTTAGGCGAAATTATAGAAGACATAGCGGGAAGGATTCCGACAATAGGGGAAATCATAACTCTAGACCTCCTTAATCTTTTCTCTAACCCTCAGTATCGTTAGTTGTTAATTTAATATTTTAATTCGTTATTTAATTAGTTAAACACAAGAATCTAAATATCTATAAGTTAAGAATTATTCAAGCTTGTCTTCTTGGTGATAGTGAACAGCTGTAGTTAAACCTTAGTTCTCTGTGGGATTCGACTCCGGACTTGTAAACCGGATTATATTTGCACTAACCGCATTGTCATTTTTATAAGGCATAGTTGGGCGTGATCAGGAGCCATGAAATCAAAGGTCTGAGAAGATCGGAGAGGAAATCGTTGGGGTCTGGTCTCGAAGCTTCCAACAACCATGGATTACTGGTGAAGATAGGTGAGTACCAACTATCCATGTCCTGAGAAGCCATGGATTCCGGTGACCGGCGGCTGAAAAAGGGTAGAAGGAGGCTAGGGTTTCGGAGAGTTTTTGAGAGGATTTGAGAGTGTTTGGGATTCAAAGGCGGCGGGCTAGGTGAGAATGAGGGATTAGGGTAGGTCTTTGGGGTTAAAACTGGTTAGGGTAAGTTTTGGCCGTTGATCTTGAGTGATCAATGATCCAGATTTAAGTGGGTAGGTGGGGAACGGGTTGGATCGTTTGAAACTGGGTTGTGGGTTGGGTCCAAATCAAAACTGGGCCGGTTTAATTGGGTGGAATTAGGGTCAATTTAAGGGCTACAATTGAAATGAAATGGGGCTGTAATTGAAATTGACTGAGGCTAAATGTTAAATAGCCAGTTTTACCCCCTTTTATTTATAAAAAATAGTAAAATGATTTTAAAAACAAACTAAAAGCACTGAACCAATAAATAATATATAAATATTAATTTAAAAATGCTGGAACCAATTCTATAATTATAGAAATGCTATTAATCTTAAAATAGTCTAAAATTTCAACTATACGCAATTTAGCTTTTAAAATACCAAATAAATTTGTAAAAATATACAAAAAATCACCTTAACTATATTTTGGTATAAATATAAGAATAGAATAAATTATTCACCAACATTGATAGTTTTGGGAATAATTACTGATTTTTGTACTGCTAAAATAGATAATAAAGTAATTAAAAAATCTTTAAAAATTAGGAAAAATGCCAAAACACCTAGATATGCTTATATATGCATATATATGCTATTTTGAAAGTATTTTATATATGAAAATTATATAGAAAAAAATTAGGTATCAACAGTTATTTAAAACGAATTGAATGAGTTTTTTCCTGAGCTCGGGGGTTAACCCCGTGCCCAGGTATACCTTTTGATCGGGCAGATGATCGATCAGTATGACTTGTTCTAGCTATTCAACTATTGACTTTGTTGCATCGAAATCATCGGGAATCACAAAGGTTCGAGGTATCTTATAGTCATCATCCTCGAAGGTTTCTTGTTCCTCCGATCAGGCCGAGGCCAGTGACTGTGGTTGCTATTTGACTTCTTGTTTCTCCTTCGATTCCGATCCCTTTGTTGACGACAAAGCCGATATCGGTACTACCTCATTGATTGCAAACATTTCCTTGGAGGCGGGTTGTTCACCGTACACTGTTTTGATTCCTTCTGATATTGGGACTTTCAAGACTTGGTGAAGCGTCAAGGGCATTGCTCTCATATTATGAAACCAAGGCCTTTCGAGCGGTGCATTGTACCTCATGTCGCCTTCGATCATATGGAATTTGTTTCTTGGATAGCCCCGGCTACGTTTACTGGTAGAATGATTTCCCCTTTGGTGGTTTCACTTGGCATGTTGCAGCTGTTAAGTACCCGAGTTGCGGGCACGATCTGATCTTGGAGGCCGAGTTTCGCTACGACCCTTGATAGAATAATTTTTCCTGAGATACCTGGATCAATCAACACACGTTTAACATGAACTTTATTCATAAGGATAGATATTACCAGTGCATTGTTATGAGGTTGTTCGATCCCCTCTATGTCCTCGTCGTTGAAAGACAAGGTTTTTTCTGGTAAGTAGTCTTGAGTTCGCTTTTCCCTAGTGATCGTCACATAGGTGCGTTTGAATACCGTTTCTTGAGGGATATCGATCCCACCAACGATCATATGAATTATGTGCTGTGGCTCTTTCTGCTCGTTCTCCCTGTTTGAATCTCTATTTTTGAAGTGGTTCTTGGCCCGATCACTTAAGAATTCAATATCATCATCTTCTAAGGCATTCCCCTTTATTGTGCACGTGTAAGAAGTCACGTGCTCATTAGGGTTAGTGGTCCCATTAGAATCGGGTGTGCCCCCGGTATTTGGTTAACCCGTGAGTTATACGTTTATACCTTTTTGTTATTAGCCTCGATTTTCCTTTCACCCGATTCGATCCGCTTAGTGAGTTCCTCGAGCATCTTCATAATGGCGAGATCAGTCCCCGATTCATTGGCTTTCGATTTCTCCGGTACAGGTTCAATTCTGTGAACAACTTCATGTGATGTTTTGAGCTCAATTCTGCTATGCTCGATTCTAATTTCGGAGTTGCGCTATCGCAAATTGTTGAGTATGCAACATTTCGAATATCATGCGAAGGCTAGTTTCTCCTTCTCCACTGCTCTGTGCATTCTGATCGGATGCTCGGGCATCTCTGCAGACACTATTTCCAGGGTCGGCGCCTAGATTTGCATTTAGGGCGACGTGTGAACTAATATCGATGGGGCTGCGATTGGTACTCCCTCATGTCCAGCTTGAGGCACTTCGATTCCTGGGGCAGCTACATTATCGTTTTCTCCGTGGAAACCGAGGATGACATCGGCGTGAGTGGGTACTGCTTGCGAGTTAGACATGTTGACCCGTAAATCAAAAACACTCACAAAAACAAGCGAAAAGTAGTGTGTATTATGAGAATTAATACCAGACAATCACTATTATCCTTAGCCCCACGGTGGGTGTCAAATTGTTCACCCTAAAAATTGGATAACAATTAAACTTATAATGTGGTTTTAAGGACACGTGATTTCACCTAATATCAATTGGTGGATACGAAAATTAGTAGCATAAATTAATTATAAAATTAAGCAAATCAATGTTTGAACGGAGTTCAGTCCTCGAGTTGAATACCCTCGAACTGATCGATGCAAGAATAATTAAAAATATAGCAATCTAATGAACATGAATATAAGCTGGAAAGTATTGTATTGCTTTGATATGTGTCAATGTGAAGAATCATATCTATGGTATAATTCTAATTACGGAAGTAAATCCCATGATTAGCCTAAACAACCACCCTTGATTTGATATGTTCCGGGATTTCCGTCGTGATCTTCGACCGGTCACGGATATCTTGTTTTTCACGTTATCTGTTATCTACTTTGCTCGAAGTCTGCCATATTTGATCTCGATCGTTGCTGGCCCGATCTCGATAGGCACCTCGATCCTCGAACTCGATATCTTGTCTTTGTGCTCCGGTCTGATACACTACGAGGCTGACCTTCGATGTAGTTCCCTGGCCTCGATTAAATAGTAAAATTGGATAGGCCCGGTTTTAACAGTATACCGTACAAATGATAGATAATATTTATCCTCCTTTTGACTTAAAATGTTAAATACGTTTATTATGTTAATATAATATAATCCTGAATTGATATCTCTCTAATCTTGTAGTAGCTAGGCTGCAACTCTTGATTTTCTCTGCTTTGAACGTGAGAACTGTGCTTGTAATCTAGTATTACCTCGCGCATATCATATTATACACTATTACATATTTACGTCATTAGAAAACTACCAGTATTATTAGTATTACATCACGATAACGATATATATAATCACTACTAGAATTTGTCGTTTTCTTTTAGATATCATCATTCAACTGGGTCCACACCCTCCTCGAAGCTCAAGCTATAGTAAATCCATCTATCTTTATGATTCAGTGATCTTATCGCAAATTAAAGGCTAACGCACATTAATTTTTTTTTTTTTTTTTTTTTTAAAGAAGGGATAGAAGAATGGTCTTTACTTAGGAGACAGGGTTAAAGGATCTTAAGGTCTCATTTATTTTTTTAAAAATCAAGACGTCTGAATTTTAATATCTGAATATTAAGATGTGTATTAAAATTAAAATATTTTTAATTTAAATAAATATTTAAATATATTAAGATGTGTATTAAAATTTAAATATTAAAAATTAAGATTGTTTGATTTTTAACATCTGAATGTATAAAATTTACCTTTATTTGAAAAATAATAAACATAAAATTCAAATGAAATACTAACTAATCTAATATTCTATCAATAAAATATATAATTTTTTAAAATTTAATAGTTGTTGGTGGTGATGGCTAACAGGTAAATGACGACTAGAGGTGGTAGTTGATGGTAGTTTTGGTTAATGATGGTGGTTCATACTAGTATCTAATAGTGATTGGTAGTGGTGGCGGATAGTGGTGGTGGGTGGTGATAGTTAATAATGGCCGGTGATGGTTTGTGATTGAGGAAGGTGGTGGTAGGTTATAATAATAGGCGATGCCGACTGTGGTTGTTGATGGTGGTGGGGTGGTTAGTTGTGCTAGTTGAGGTGGATAAATGTTGATTGTGGGTGAGAATGACGGTGGTCGAAGTGGTAGGGACAGTGGTTGGTGATGGTCGATAATGGTGGCGACTATGATTGAGGATGATGTGGCGTGCTGATGGTGGCGGCGGCATGGTGGTAGTTGATAATGATAGGCAGTGGCGGCAGTTATTAATGAATATGTGATAGCATCTTAATGAAATTAAGTCTCTGTTATAAATCTTAATCATACAAACATATTCAGGCCCATTAAGTGATCGTGAAGTAAAAAAAACAAACACACTTAATGATTAAAATCTGAATAATTAAGATCCTGACTTTAAAAACAAACGCACTTTATGTGTGAAATCTGAATGATTAAGATCCAGGCCTCTATTAAGTGCAAACAAATGAGGAGCCTCTATTAAGTGCAAACAAATGAGGTCTAAGATGGCAAGAATGCGTGATCATCCTTTTTTTTTAACATCGATATGTGTTTTTTCCTACCCTTAAATCTTATCCACAACTCCTAATGTACGTGGAGTTGAATTTAATTATCTTTTGATTAGGTCATTCTTTAGATACAATAAATAAAGACAGAATGGCCTAAATGACATCTATACTTGTGTCACTTTATTATGCCGGTCCTCCTGCTTCACTTTTTTTTCATTCAGAGACTTTAATTTGTTTAAATCTATATTTTAAACTCCTCTGATCATTGACCAAGTACATGTAGCAAAATAATGGTTGAGCTGGACAAAGTGGGTGTAATTCACGCGGATAATGAGTGTGATTATGAACATTTTGAACCAAAAATAATTAAAATAAAAAGAAAAAATCATTGAAATAAGAACAAAAAATAAATAAGTAAAAAAAAAAAGAAAAAAGCAAAAGAGATACTCTTTTATGTTCCTCCATTTTTGTCCCCCCCCCCCCCCCCCCCCCATACAGGAGGCTACATCATGATTTCTCTACAGATGCAATATTTTAATTTTGCGACGTTCAATTTCCAGCAATTTGTCATAGTCGGTCTTTCAGTTTTCAATTTCTCATTTTTATTGACGTACTTTAAAGATGAAATATTGCAATGTTTGTTTATTACTTGTAGTTCAGTTAATTTTTCTCTTTATGCTGGCTGAAAATTTAATAAAATACATGCTATCGCAATTTCTAAAAATACCTAGTTGTGAATTTGAACTGACAAATGTGGCTAGCGTTATAGTGAATTGTATTTTATTAGAACAAAGTGTTGTTTGACAAGTGACTTATTAGGATAATTATTTAAAATTCTAGCAAAATTTTCAAGATATTTTAATTATGTTTTCCTCATTTTCTGTTAACTTTGTATCACTGTTTATTCTGTTTTTATTAATTTTGGTATTTTCTAGGAAGAAGAAACTTGTGAATTTTAGGGAAAAGAGATGAGATGGAGGCATTGATTTTCTTTTTCTTCTTTAAGAAAATAGTATATAATAAGTGTTTTTAGTAGATAAAATATAAAAAATGATGTGGAATATGATGTGTCATCCACGTCAAGCAAGTGAGATACACACATGGTCAGACGGGTTTAAAATATAGATTTTGAACAAGTTAAAGTGTCTGGATGAAAAAATGTGAAGTAGGAGGACCGACATGACAAAGTGACACATGTATAGATGTAATTTAGGCTATTCTGCCATAAATAAATATTAATTCACTAGCATTCATCTTGTTGTCAAACTGCGCATACACACACACACACAAAAAAAAAAAAAAGCCTAACCAACATGATCGTCTAAATTATTACCTAGGTCTGGTTGTGGTCATCCAAATAGGATACCTCTAAAAAAAGTATATTGACTTCGACAAAATATGAATAAAATAAAGAGGTTATGTAATTTCTATTTGTTAATAGTGTATGAAATCACTATAAATAATTAACCATCTATAAAAAAGTAAAATTAATAAATAGAAATAAAGCATGTTATCTCCTCTTCGATGTTCTATTTTGGTTAAAAGGATGCATTTGTAAAACGTAACTTGTTAAACTGTTTGAATAGGTACATCAAAGGGATATTAGGATCCTCTACTGAGCCAAAGTATGAAGACTATTAATACTACAGTTTAAAACACGTATAGGGAAAGTAGTTTTTATGATGTCTATCCAAAAAAAAGCTTTATTTGAATATCGGAGGACTTACTAACATAGTCAATCTTTCAAAAAACTTCCTTCTTTTGCCAAAAGATCAGCTACTCTATTTTGCATTTTTTGAATCAGCAACTTGCACTCAGAGATAATAGGATCATAAATGTCATTGCCCATTTTAGTATTCTTATAACTTCAGTTGAGTCCGTACGTAGCTATTTCCGTCAGACTGAGATTTCGTCATCAGCAATTTGCAAACCCTTCAATAGAGCTGTTAGATTAGAATGAGTATTAGAAGTGTGGGGGAGGCAGCCCATGAATCCTATAATCCACTTACCACTGGAGTTCATGAAGAAAAGTGGGCTATTTCTTTGTAAAATTGTGCTCAATTTCATATGTGACAATTCCGTCAAGATCTCTTCATTGGTTGGTTTCATCCTAACCTTCTTCCATGGAAGACTATTCCGATCGCAAAGATAACTCCATACTTAAGGTTCGAATCTAAAACTTTTGATAAAAGATGAACAAGTACTTACCTTTCTACGGTAATTTTTGTCCGTAAAGAGCTTATAATTGTTGAAAGGAGTTCATGAAATACGGTCTCATCTCATTTTATTTTATTTTATTTATTTATTTATTTGTTTTTTAAGGAGTGCAAAAGACAAGGTTTGACTCAAAAGATGTTAAACTCTTTTTAAGCAAATCAATCAATAAAGATGAATGGGTAAATCGTAGTAAAAAATAATAAACCTTCGGATAGTTTTAGTAAAAATGGAATTGCAATAGTAGAGGAGATAGACCAGTAGAAAGATAAAGAGCAGAGAGAGAGCAAATTGTGTTTCTTGTCCAAAGAATTGTCCCCTATTACAAGGTTTGGATTCCCCTTATATAATAGCGGATCCTTTACTTATCACCGAAATGATAAAAGAAGAAGTATATTTTATAACGAAGTCGATGATGACGCGAGGACGTCTCTCCTTTCCTCTGTACCGGCACGTAGGTGCCTAACGGTTGGTCGTGCAACCTTTTGAGACGTGATCGACCAAATTGGAACCCATACAAAGGTGAGGACTGGCCGAAATTTTGTTAACTACACCAATACCATTTTCTCCAAAATTTTAATGAGCAATTGGCTCAATTATTTTATATTCTCTTCTCTAAATCTGATACATTATGTCTGGTAAAGTTGTAACATCCTGCTTAGCTGCTTGCACTACAGCAGTAATTAAGTTCTCATAGACCAAAATTATGTAAAGTGGATGTCTTACGTGCATTGGTATGCATAGTTGAATCTTAATTAAAGACGATTATCTATTGAAAAGTTCCCTCCGTAAACTCCACTAGTAATTACATTAGATATGTACATTATTATTGTTATTGTTGTATTTGGTCATCTTTATTCGAAAACATGTTTTATAAAAAATATTGGTTTTTTTTTTAAATTTTTAAAAGCCAAAGTAACTCCCATAAAGGCATAAACCATAGTAAGCTATTAAATTCCTGGATTTGGAGTCTGGAGAGGTTGACAGGAGGAAAATGTTAGGCAAAAGTTCCATGTCAAGACACAATCACTTATATAAACTTTAAACGACATTTCAAAGAGCCACTTGATTAAGACCAAAACACAAGCAAAAGCACATGCACATAAGAAGTTTAAGAATGTCCAAAATCCAAATCATTACAATCTCTGAAAATAAATAAAAAAAGATGCAAGAAATATAAACCCATACTATACTATATACCCTATTCTATGATTTTCCCGATATCCTGAGGTCTTGTCCGCCAACAACCTCCACAATCACTATACTAAGAGCCCGTTTGGAAATAAGAATATTTTTACTTTTTTTCGAAAGTTTTTCACTTTTTTAGAAATCAGTTTGGCAATAAAATTTTCAATATTCACTTAAAAATAAATTTTAGAATTTTTTGAAAATTAGAAAAACTCTAAAAAGTTGTGTTTCAAAATTTTTAGTCAGATCACTCACAAAACTTCAAAAACTACCCAAAAATCATGTTCAAACACAACTCTAATTTTTAAATATCATTTTTACTTGAAAAATACTTTCTTATTTTTTTTTTGGAATTTTACAGTTCTTATTCCAAACGCCCACTTATATTTCTTGGGGTGCATTTCCCAGAAAATGATAGTTTCGAAAGCAATAAAGCGGGGCCTAAACATTGCCTACTTGATTTGTTGATGGGCTTCCACATGTTCCCAAGCAACCCACGGCTCATTTATTTGACAAATCTAAGAGCCCGTTTGGCCATAAAAAACATTCCACGTTTTTTCCTTTTGAAAAAATTTCACTTTTTTTTGGGAATCAATGTTTGGCAAAATTTCAAATTTCACTTGAAATTGAATTTTGGATTTTTTTGAGAATTTTAAAAACTCCACAAATTATTTTTCTAAATTTTCACTTCAAATCACTCACAAAATTCAAAAATAGCTCTAAATTGTATTTATGTTCAACACAACTCTAATTGTCAAATAACATTTTCACTTAAATTTTTTTTTTCATTTTTTCCGACATTTCACTATTCTTATGTCCAAACGCTCACCAATTTGACAGTAACGTATTAAATATGAATGAGTCAATATTTTATTCGATTTTATATTACTTGCTTTCGATCCATCCATATTCAACCCGACCTGTAAGTTTGCCATCCTAATTGTAGCCATGAGATTTATTGAATTGAGTACGGAGGAGTAGAATGTGAAATGTGGGTTAATTAATAAATAAGCGACGTGCAATCGGGTAAGCAACATATAACAAAGGTGCGTTGCCTCTAATATACGTGTGAATGAGCTGCCTGCTGTCATTGGCGGATATAGGATGGTAGGAATGCATTTTTTGAGGTACAAGAGAGATTTTGCTTGAGCAATAGTATTAATTTATGGGATTTTTTCATAACTATACCATATATGAAACTTTATTATCCTAAATGTGCATAGTTTGTTAATTACCCGCCCAGTCCACCTTTTACCTACAAATTTTGTACCATTCAACTATTAGGCCTCTAAAAAGGGGCTAAAATTAAGGAGAGAATCTTGGTGTTAATTGATTCTCGAAAAAAAAAAATGAACAATTCAAATTTTCGAGTTTCAACAACTCAAAGTTAAAAAAATCAGTTCTTCCATATATTTTCCACCATTGATAGCCATTAAAAAACTTGAAAGCTTTGAATTCAAATTTGAGTTTTCAAAAATCATTATTTGTTTGGATTGGGTGTTGTTGTAAATAATTCGAAATATGTTTAGGAGTTTATATCTCAATTTTGAGGGGTTTTGGTGAAGATTAGACTTGGTTTTCACTTAATTTCAGATTCAAACTCGAAGAAGAAGACATATTTTCAGAAATTGTAGATAAATTGTAGTTAAATTGTAGAATTGTAGATATATTGTAGATAAATTGTAGATAAATTGTAGATTGGGAAGACTAAAACTTCTACAAATCTTCTACAATTATGTCGAAAATGCCA
>MU665147.1:27946-41769 GCA_026770625.1 Nicotiana glauca
GTGGGGGTGGGAGGAGAGAGAGGCGGTAAAACAAAATAAAGTGAAAATATGGTGCTAAAATCACGCCTAATATAAATGAAGATATAATTATACCATTAATTTGAATTATGGTATATAAATGGTAATTTGATATGCTTAAATGTAATTAACACAATCCTTAAATATGGAGGGTAATAATGTTTGGTATATGGTATAAGTATGTAAAAATCCCTTAATTTATTGTTACATTTGATTTGTAATTTTTTTTTTTTTTTTGGAAAGTTGTTCCTCTATTTGTTTTAAGATTTTATTTCCTATTTCAAATTAATATTTACTCTTTTATTACACTCAAGCAGTATTTACCTATTGTACACATTAGTATTAGTACCCGCACGGTTGCACGAATGCGCGGACGCTAACCATATTAAATATTTGAGTTATTTGGATTATATGTAAATGATCTTAAAATTTAAACCTTCTCGATAAATATAGATAATCATTGCATATTAATTAAGAAATACTATGTGAAAATGATTAAAAATTTCTCAAATCTCCTAGTTATAATTCTATTTTTCTTTTTTAGTACCATTCTCGCCGATTTCACTGGATCAAAAAATAGTCAGGAAGCAAAATAATAACTCATATTTATGGGAAAACAATCAAAGGTGAGACTATGAAGGACTTTTTGGATACGACTTGACTCTTTTAGTACTGCTTGAACTCTTATTGCGTGTGCTGATATTTTCTATAAAATATATCTATTTTAAATTTTCAGTTTCTAAAAATTTATATTCAATAATAGTTATTTCTATAACAATGCAAGTAAAAATATTATCCTTAATTCAAAACTCATTTAGTCGGCTATTTAAAATCCAAAAAATTCTTTAGCCAATGATTTTCTTTCTAGTATGACACCATTTTGATATTTTACATTAACCATGTTAAGTATGTGAGTTATTTGAATTACATTTGAATAATCTTAAAATTTAAACCTTATAGATAATCATTAGATATTGATTAAGAAACACTACATGAAAAAGGTTAACAGTTTCTCAAATCTCGTAGTGATAATTTTATTTTTACACTATTCTTATTGATGACATTGGAACCTAAAATTAGTCACAAAGCGAAATAATAACTCGTATTTATGAGTTATGGCAAAGCACAAATGTTGGCATAATATGACGATTCTTTGGTTAAGATATGACTCTTTTACTACTATTTGAATTCTTATTTGGTATGCTATTATGTTCAAAAAATATTTCTATTTTGAAATTTTAATTTCTACAATATTATGTGTATATATGTATATATATGTATATGTGTGTGTGTCTGTGTCTGTGTGTCAATAATGATTATCTTTATAATGATGCAAGTGACGATATTATCCTTAATTTAAATTCAATTTAATCGATTATCTAAAAATTTAAATGATTCTTTGGTCGGTAAAATTTTATTTTAGGCAGAATGCATAGACAGCCCCTTAAACTTGTCCCTTTTTTTCATTTGAACACCTAAACTATGGGCAGCACCTATTGAGAACTTTAAGTGAAGACAAATTGTGTTAACTAGACACATATTTTGAAGTTCCAAGCCAGCTAAAGTGTGTGTATTTCACTTGCTGCCAACGTGACAAGTAGGACCAATAAGAAAAAAATACATCACTAAAGAAAAAACCAAAATTTAAGAACAAGACTCGTCACTTTCTCCCCCATCATTTTTCCACCGAACACCGCCGGAGCTATTGGAATTACAACTGATTGGGAGCTCATAACTCAACAACTCTTTCTGATTAACCATTACATGTTCAGCTACCATCTTCTCTACATCATCGATGGATTGTTGTTGCTGCTCTTTTCTTCTTTTCTTTTTTCAAAATCTGAAAATAGTGATGTTTGAGAAGGCATTCTCCAATATATACTATCCCTGCTAGTAGCAACCAAACCTACTATTGTCCTAGTAGTTCCCTCACCAGAAGGGTGTTTTAATAGTTTGTCCAAAAATCGCAACCTCCATTACTGCTTACAATTGTCCTGCGCGTTATGTCCTCAAGTGTCGGGGCTTTGGCTTTGCGGTGGTGGTGTGGTGGCGATGTGACGGTCAATGCCTATTTCATTCCTAATTGACCATTTTTTAATTGAATGTAAAGTGTATTCTTAAGAAAAAATTAATGTTGACTGTAATTTTCTGGTGAATGAATTTACCTTGAAAGGTAGAGTGATTAGCATAGGGGTGGAGGAAGTATGATGGTGGTAAAGCAACTGTTACAGTGGTGGAGATGGCGCGGCACAAAGGAGGAAGAAGGAGATTGAAGCAAAATAGGAAAAAAGAAATCTGTTTCTTCTCACGCGCTCAACAAAAGTGGTGTGTTATACACACTGCCATGTCAGCAGCGTGTGTCTAATTGCACAATTTATCTAACTTAAAGTGCTCAATAGGTACTACCCTTTTATTAGGTGTCTAAACAAAAAAAAAAAAAATAGGCAAGTTTAGAGGGCCTCTTATGTAT
Organism: Nicotiana glauca; assembly: GCA_026770625.1. Classification (NCBI taxonomy): domain Eukaryota; kingdom Viridiplantae; phylum Streptophyta; class Magnoliopsida; order Solanales; family Solanaceae; genus Nicotiana; species Nicotiana glauca. The sequence goes on from MU665147.1 coordinate 30,435, forward strand.
TATGCCTTTATTTCATTATGACTTCATTTTGAGTTTATCGATATATCTAGCCACAAATTTTAAATTTTGAATACCATACGTACATATACAGATTTTTGTTATTTGAATCATTAAATGTTAGATTAATTGAATGTTATTATATAACATTGCATATATTGTCTTAAAATTATCAAGCAGTTTTTTCTCGACACCTTAATTGGCTTAACCACAATGCAAACTAATTAAATTACAATTAAATTCAAATTTGAATATCATATCAATTTGTTAGCAATAGTGAATTTTTTAAAAACGATAAATAATGTAATAAAAAATATATTTTAAGATATCCTTATCTTATAATCTATGTATTCGATGAGTTGAAAAACTATTTGAAATCGATGAGATCGGCTTCCAATTTTTTTACACTCAACAAAGATGAAATAGAAGAAGAAATACGTTATTATATCTTATTTTTGGTTTTCAGATTTTTCATACATGTTTTCTATATTTATTTTCTTTTATCTTATTTTTATGTCTTTCTTTCTTTTGTTACACAAAATTAATTTATTTCGTAATAAAATGATGAGTTCTAATAGAAATTATCTACATAAGAACTTTATTTATATTTTTAGTATTTGGTTGAAATTCTATTATTATTTTTTTGGCTTTATCTTATCAACCTAAACAGGTGCTCACCCAACCACTTCAATTAAAAAATTGAGGATGTATAATTTGTATATAATTCATATATAACAAGTGTCTAATCGCGTGTAATCGGTATATCATCTATGTATCTTAGCTATAAAAAGTAAACAATAAATCTGGCCAAATATTTATATATGTAATAATCCATAAGATTTTGATTTCTTGATTTTATCCATAATATGGCTTCTATTATAATTATTTTAAAAACTCTCTACTAAAATTTAATAATATCTTGTCTTTTATTTTAATAATTATATTATAATTTAAAAAATAATCTCATTTCAAAATAATTTGTTAACATTTTAAAAATAACTATTTCTTGTCATACCAATTTTAAATATACTTTATATTACACTTGAGAATCGCTATAGAAACTATCAATTAGAAATCGATATCCCTCTTTTTGAATTCGAGAAAAAAAAAATCTTTCACATAGTCTAATGATTCAAAATTAATATTCTTCAATGAAAAAGATACTATACCCTTGCAATGCTGGTTTGGCTGCAGCTAAATAAGAGATTTCGGCTTATAGCCTTCAACTGCTAGAAGGTGTTAAATAGAAATTAATGATAGCAATTATATAGCCAAAGTTTTGTTATTTGTTTGATATCCATTTATATAAATTGACTCTTCAAACAAATATTTTTTAAAAATAAAAATAAAAAATAACTTGTGTAGAATATTGACTAATTTTTGTAATGTTTCTTTCTCCAGCATGTAGGTTTACTTCATTATACATGTAAATATATTTTTATCAACTTTTAAACTTTTTTTTGTTCTCTTGATAAACATAGACGTGTACCCTATATATTATATTTTTTTTTTAAAAATCGCTTTATTCAAGTCTAGCTATAGTGTTTTAAAGAACTATAATTATATGATTTTAAATGTAAAATAGTTTATAGTTATATAAAGTACTTTTTTTTTGCCAGAGGCAAAGTAGTATTTAAATAATTTAAATTAAGATAACAAAAGTTCCCGATATGATTGCATAAGATCATTAACCGAATTAAGTATGATAACATGGTAACAAAAGATAAATTTCTTTTTATTTTAATTCAAATTTAAAAACTTTATAATAAATTCAAAATTATCCTTTGATATATAAATTTGTATTTGACTAACATAGTCAAATATAAAATAAAGTTATCATATACTATTGATATTTATTAGCTTGTCACTTGGCTTAACCACAATATTAATTATATATGGTAACTTTTTATATATATATATATATATATATATTTTTTATATTAGTCCAGACTTTATGATAAATATGGCAGAATTCGGAAAAAATATTAAAATAGGAATACAGACAAAAGGTTATGAAGAAATGAATACAGGAAATAATTTACTTGCATGTGTAGGTTTTATAGGAAAAATGGCAACTAATAGTAATACAAAATTTAAAATTAAAATAGAAGATGTAGTTGAAGTAATGGGAAATAAAGGAATAAAATTAATAAAACCTATTAAGATAAGCCCAGAAGAATATGCTGGATTAGAATGGAATTTAGAAGATTTCGCAAAACCAAAAATATTAAAACCAGAAACTCATTTGATGTATACTAACTCAAAGGGAGAAACTTCAATTAGGTTTACTGATTATAACTATTCTACCCATAAAGAAATAAATGATGAAACTGAAAGTACGGTAGAAGAAACCGATTTTATGAATATTGAAATAATACAAGACGAATTTGAAGTAGATATAGCCTTAGAAAAGGCAAGAGAATTAGTTAAAGAGAATAAAAATAAGACTTTTTCATGTAAAGGGTGTAAACTTGGAAAATTAACCTTAAAAGAAACAGAAAAACATTTTAAAAAATGTGAATTAAGAACAGACAATTGGGGATATAGAAAAGAAAATATTTTGCAACACAAATCTGATAAATTTGACGAGATTTTCGAAGAAATACAAGACAGTTATGAAGAAATAGAAACTGAATCATCAATAAGTTTAAAAGAATTAATGGAGTCAACCAGTTCTAGTCCTAGTCCATTTCAGAGAACAAATCACCAAAGTACAGTAGATACTAGTACAGGAAATGTACCTAGAAGAAGGGTATATAGAATAGACCAAGAAACAGAAATAGAAAATGTAAAACCATCAGGAAAAAGAATGCCTATAGAAGAACCGATAAGATTACAAGAAGGAGGAAGTAAGGGTAAAATATTAAATATAGCAGCTCATGATCCACAAATGTGGAACTCAGTAATAGATTTATGGAAAGGAATAGTAGTAGCAGACTTTATAAAAACTTATAACGACACGGATGCAGAAACAATGTATAAGTATATGGAGACTTTCTTAGGAGAATCAACAAAGGGATTATGGGAAGCTTATAAGGTAGAATTTCCCCAAGATTTTCAAACCTTAATAGCAATGGGACCTAATCCTTATAATTTTACAAATAAGATACATAGCCTAATTACAGGTGAAGATCCAAATAGTGGATTAGTAGTATTACAGAAGAATGCTTTAATAAAGTTAGAACAATTAAGTATAAGTAGTTGGTTTCATATTAAAAAGTTTTTAAATGATTATTTTTATTATTGTACTATTAGTGGGAATGCTTTCGATCAAGACTTAGGTAAAAAATTATTCAATAAACTACCAGGGGTTTTAGGAAGAGAAATAGAAGAACGATGGTATAAAAGAGATGGGGTAATACAAAATCCAAACACAAAATGGTCCATAGGACATAAAATACAACATATAATGGACATATTACAAGAAAAATGTACCCATATACAAATACAAAAACAATTAAAACAGAATAATATGAGTTTTTGTAGATCAACGGTATATACAACGCAAAGTTATGATAAAGATGAATATAAAAAGAAAAATTATAGAAAATATAAACCTCAATATAATCGAAGATACAATAGAAAAAATTATTATCTTAGAAAATCATCCGCTAGAAAACCATACCTAGATAAAAATAGACATGTTAGAAAATATAGAACAGAAAGAAACTATAAAAACAAACTAGAGTGTTTTACTTGTGGAAGTGTAGAACATTTAGCAAATACTTGCCCAAAAAGAATTAATAATAAAACAAGAAATTCTCAATTAATAGAAGATTTTCAAGAAACTTTAATAAATGTAGATGAATATATGTCAGATAATGAAAGTATATATTCTATAGTAAGTGTAGATATAGAAGAAAAAATTCAAACAGACACCTCAGAATCAGAAGAAGAGGAATTAATAAATGAGATAGGATTAGAAAAATTAGACTTAGGAGAAATACAAGCAAATACCTTTGTAAATATAGAAGAAGAATGTAACCATAGTTTTGAAAAGAATAAAGGATTAGATAGTAACCAGTGTTTTAAATGTAGATGGTATCCTAGTAAAGAAAAAAGGGCTAAATGTAAACTATGCTATATAGAGGGATGTATTTCATGTATAGAAAAAGAATTTGAAATAAAAATAAATAAGGAAGAAACATACAAAGAAATAAATGATTCTACTATAAATTTGAGAATAATAACATTAGAAACTAGAATAAATGAATTAGAAAAAAGAATACAAATCATGGAAAAAGGAAAACAAAAATTAGAAGATATTAAAGAAAATATAACAGAAGAAGATAAAGTATTAATGAGTATGGAAAACTATGATACACTAATATGTAACGAAGACAAAAAATTAAGTACAATAAAAATTCTAGCAAGAATTAAAATAGAAGATTATGAAATAGAAACGTTGGCATTAGTAGATTCAGGATGTACAAGGTGTATAATAAATAAAAAGATAGTTCCACCAAATTTAATTAAAACATTGGACAAACCAGTTGCTGCCATGCAAATGGACGGAACCCACAATATATACAGACATTACATAGATAAATCTCAAATTAGCTTTATAAACACATGTTTAGATTTTTATAAACCCAGTTATAAGGTAGATAAAATATGGGTAAGAGATTTAAATATAAATGTAGACTTTGTATTAGGATTAAGTTTTATATTACATAACAATGGTAGTTGTCTACTTGGTAGAGATGGAGTAATATTTTTTAAAAATATTACACAAACACCAGTACAAACTATAGAAACTGCCACTAGGATAAGAACACGATTGCAAGAAAATCAACAAGAATGTTGTAAAGAATGTAAAGATAAAAATACATGTTGTAAGATCAAAGAAGAATCTAAAACCTTAATATTGGAAGAAAATGATGATGGAGACATACTAGAAAAAGACTATACTTTAATAGATATAGAAACAGAATTATATAATTTTAAAACAGGAATACAAAAAATAGGAATAATAAAAAATGAAAAAGATTTAGATAATATAATAAAAATATTGGATGAAATAGAAATAATAGGAGAAAAACCCTTAAAACATTGGGAAAATAACAAAGTCATGTGTAAATTAGAAATAATTAATCCAGAATATATAATTAAAACAGCCTCAATAGAAGCCACAAACCAAGATCTAGAAGACTTTAAAATTCAAGTCAAAGAACTTATAGATTTAGGAGTAATAAGGAGATCTACTTCTAAACATAGGTCAGCAGCCTTTATGGTGAGAAATCATAGTGAAATAATAAGAGGAAAAGCAAGAATGGTAATAAATTATAAGAGACTTAATGATAACACTAGAACAGACGGATACAAGTTACCAGACAAAACAGAACTGATAAATAGGATACAAGGTAAAAAGATATTCAGTAAGTTTGATTGTAAATCAGGATATTGGCAGGTAAAAATGCATGAAGAAAGTATTGAATGGACAGCTTTTACTTGTCCAGAAGGACATTTTGAATGGTTAGTAATGCCGTTCGGATTAAAAACAGCTCCACCAATTTTTCAAAGAAAAATGGATAGTATATTTGGAGAATATAAGAGATTTGTTCTAGTATATGTAGATGATATTTTAGTATTTAGTAAAGATATTAAAGAACATTTAGGACATCTACAGACAGTATTTAGACTATTTGTAAATAATGGAATAATAATTAGCAAAAAGAAAATGGAACTATGTAAAAATTATATAAATTTCTTAGGAGTAATTTTAGGGGATGGAAAAGTTAAATTACAGCCCCATATAGCTAAAAAGGCTTTAGAAATGCCAGATAAATTAGAAAATACTAAAGAACTACAAAAATTTTTAGGGATAGTAAATTATGCAAGAACTTTTATAAAAGACTTAGGAAAAATAGCAGGACCACTATATGCTAAGACTGGCTCTACAGGTCAAAAACATTTTAACACGGAAGATATTAAATTAGTACAAAAAATTAAAGAAAAAATAAAAAATATCCCTGATTTAAATATGCCACTAGAAACAGACTATTTAATTATAGAAACAGACGGTAGTTTTGAAGGATGGGGAGCAGTTTTAAAGGCAAAACCAAATAAATATAGTGATAAAAATACAGAAAAAATATGTGCCTACCAAAGTGGTAAATATAAAGAAAAAGGAAATATGAGCAGTATAGATACAGAAATATTAGCTGTGATATACGGATTAAATAGTTTTAAATTATATATATTAAATAAACAAGAAGTGACAATTAGGACTGATTGTGAAGCCATAGTTAAGTTTCACCAAAAGATTAATACAAAAAATAGTAGTAGAAGAAGATGGTTGAATTTTATTGATACTATATCAATATATAATTTAGTTTTTGAACATATTAAAGGAAAAGACAATAATTTAGCAGATCAGTTAAGTAGACTCAAAATTACTGCCAATTAATAAAAATATTCTACATGTACAGCATGAGATCAACAGTTTCAAAGACTGAAGACAAGGGAAAGGGCGTTCAAGCCTCACCCTCAGACAAATACTTACAGACAGTATTAGGTAATCTCCATTTTAAGCCACAATCTTTTTCAGAACAGAATCCTATGGAAAGATTAACTTTTGGAAAACATAACTTAATATTTTATCCACCATCCAATTTATCATTTAGAGTTTTACCAGAATGTGTTATAGACAGACCGCAAAGATGTTTAATTGATAACCTATGGATAGCATACAACAAAAAAGACACTAAATATGTTATAGCAGTTCTTAATGCCTTAGGACAATATTTTACAGACAAAAACCAAGAAAAAAGATTTAAATATTATGTAGTTATACATGGAAAAACAAATGGCATTTTTCAGACATGGTTGGAGGTATTAGACTCTATTAAAAATATGGAAAAACCACTCTTCAAAGGTTTCAATGATTTTACTGAAGCATTAGACTATGCTAGAGGAATATTAGGACCTAACTACTACATCTCCCCGGCTCTCAGACAAAATCCAGACAAAATACCCCAATACAATATCCAAAAAGACAATGACAAGATAATATTCTGTGATCATTGTTCATCAATGACAGAAGCATTCAAACGAATCAACCAGAAAAATGACACCCTGATACAAGAAAAAACAAGCTTGATAGAACAGGTGAAGGTATTAGAACAACGAATACATGCATTAAAGTTTGAATTGACACAATCCCAGACGCAAATTATGTCACAGCCAGACATAGAGATGAGTAATCCAAGACAGAGTTCTCCATCTCAAGAAAAAATGGATAAGAAGGGTGTGCATTCCCCAATGAATGCAATAAAATCCACTGTATCGGATAATGATACAGCTAGTCCGGCTCAAACGGTAACCGGTAAAGACACATCAAATCCGTTTATGGCTGTCACTTTGCCAAAAAGTGAAGACGAAGGTTGTTCATCAAGAAGAAGACTACCTAGAACATTAACTCAGGGAGAAGTGTTAAAGAGGAGCATGATTTCTAAAAAGAAAAAAAATGAAAATATAGAAAATATAATTAAAAAGACATTGAAAAATTTCTTTGAAGAAAAAGAAAAACAAGACAAGCATATGATTAAAAGTCCCAGTCCTAATCCAAGCCCAAAAGGAGATCAAAGCTCAGGAGAAGACGAGAATTACGAAAATGAAGACCATTTAGACCATTTAAATTTCCAAGATTCCCAAGATCCATACGACGATGATTCGGGAATGAGTTTTGATACAATAGCCTTACATAACTTAGACACATAGAAATAATGGTTCTGAAAGCAATGGAAAACAACAAAGACAAAGACAACCAAAGGCAATAATATGGGAGACAACTAAAAAGGGAAGAAATGACATAAAGAAAAAGTAGATTTGATAAAATGCCACAAGACCAAGTTGCATTATTGAACGGAGGAAGAAGTCAAAAATATCAAAGAAACTTTTGCCCAAGCCATGTGAAGACCATGTGAAGACCATGTGAAGATAGGCCCCAAGGTGTACCTTACAAGACTACAAGACAAAAAGTTCTAAAAACTTTTGAAATCCACTCTTCAAATCCGATCAAAATTTTGGCTATAAAAAGGAGAGAAAGAAGAAGAGAAAGACACACCAAAAAACTCAACAACCACTTCACTTTTACTTACTCCCCTCCATAAAAACCATCCTCTTCCCCTTCATCACCAATCCACCAAAACTTTGTAAAATATTTCTTATGTATGCCTTAGATATTTTTCCTTTTTAAGCTTGTAAAATAAATAAATCCTTTGGTTTGAGTGTGCAAGTTCTTAAGTTTTCAATAAGCTCTTTCGGGTTTCCCGAAAGGGAAATCTCTCTCCTGTAAACATGTAAGTTACTTTTTATCTAAAAATTATGATTCTAGATATTACCCCTGTTTTCCTTTACAGTTTATATGTTTTTTCAGCTTATCTATTAATGTTCTTATATATAATTTAATATTAAATGTTTTGTATATAATCTAATATCACTCTTAGTATATGGTTATCTTTCCAATTTCTTAATAAGTTTGATGGATTAACCTGTAAATTCCTAGGGAAATCGGGTTAAGTTAAATCCAAAATGGATACATATGTTAACCGAGGCCAGGGTTTGGTTAAAGAAAAATGAATTAAGAAAAGATAAAAATCTTTAAACAATTGGAAAGAAGAGATGAACAGAGTGAATTAAAAAAAAAAAAAATAATAATAATAATAAAAAAAAAAAAAAATATATAAATAAATAAATAAATAAATAAATAAAAAAAAAAAAAAAAAATATATATATATATATATATATATAAATAAATAAAAAGGGGGTAATTTCTATCATAATTTTGGTAAAATAGAAACATTATAAGTTTGCATTTAAAGAGAGAGAGAGTACCGAGTAGGATTTTTACAATATATAATTTTAACGTTTTTTACACCAAATCTCTTAATTCTAGACTATTTTTGTTTACTCGTATCAGTAAACAATAAACGGAGCTCCATCACGAGGTAGGATTCTTATGATCAAATCCGTGCATTTTTTAATAGGGAAAAGAGTCAAATTTGTCATTATATTCGATATTATTTAATTTTATCTCTCGTTAAACTTTTATTTAATTAATAGACTTGTGGTTAATAATTTATTTTGTATCATGAAGTAAGCAAACTTCAAAGAATAACAATAAATTTAGTGCAATCCCACAAGATAAAGTCTTAAAGAGTAGAATATATGTAAATCTTACCTTGCACGGAGTTCATGTGTCCAAATTCTTCAAGAAAAAAGATCAAAATATATTCATCAACTTTTCACTATGATTTAAGATTACCATGAAGGATTGAAGCTCCATTGGAGGCCAAGAGTAAAATAAAAAAAAAAACTTCACTACGGAGGTTATATTAATTATACCAAAAGTCTAACAGATCAGAAAACTTTTTAAATTTCAAATAATATGGGAACAAATTAAATCATTTTCCTTTTTTAATATCTCTAAACTTGTGGCATTATTATATATAACCTCTCTAAAAATAATAGTCGAAAATGTATATATTTTTTGTATAAATATGCATTTTTATATATTATATATAAAAATATATAAATTTTATATACTTTTACGACTAGTGAATATTGAAAATCTTACGAAAATGTTCTTACTTATCAACATCTAGCAATTAATCAAAGACTTATCAAAATTAGCCAAGCACATATAAAACTTAAAAACCCAAATAAATAGGATTATTTCTCTCCAAGAATCACGCGCAAAGATCTGCTTCCATATTTTTAAGTGTGATCAACAACATTAGATACAAGACGGAAAAAAAAATTACGGTGAGGTAGTAAACAAGGTGATAAAATACAAAAAAATATATATGTACAAGATTCTAAAAATTTAAGCAAAAAGGGATCTTATATAATGGGTATGGTTGAAATACATCGAAAACATATAGATGAGTCAATATACAAAATTTGAGAAAGATTGGAGGTGATTTGAACTTTTTTGGTATCAAATTTCGTAGTTAAAATCGAGTTCAAAAAATTCTTCTGAGACACATGTATAACGCATGTATCTCACACATATGTATCATATTCATATCAAATATGTATCACATGTATACATATGTGATACACAAATGATACACATTGTGATACACTACATCTTTTTCCATGTTCATCTTATACTTGACATTTTAATTCAGATCACCTCAAAACTCTACGAAATCATTCCAAAATTGAAATTTAAATATTTTAATATGTATCCAATCTATTCCAATAATAACCAATCAAAAGAAAGCAAAGATTTGTTTTTTTTTAAGCTAATATTTATAATATTTTATAAATCAATTAATTTTTGTACTAATTTACTTATGGGCGTACACAACTTGTAATTTCCTTATATAATTTCGTTCACAAAACAATACGAAAGGAAGCAAAGGCAAAAACCAAAGTTTTCTTTCCTTTTCGGGCGCAAATCACAGTTAAAGAAGAATTGCATAGGTAGGAAAGGGACTGCTCATAGCTTGTGGTTGGGTGTGGAAAAATTCGCGAAGAAGTAAACTCAAATCTACCCCCCCACCCCCCACAACATACCTTTATCTCTCTGAATTTGACAAAGATTTCTTTAAGCTTCTTCATATAGAGATTATTAGAGTTTTAATCATCGGGTTATAGAAATCTGAGAAGCATATAAAAAATGGATCAGATATTGAACAAAGTGGGTTCCTACTGGATTGGTAAGAGAGCTAACAAGGAGCTCAATTCCGTCGGCGATGACATTAACGTATGTCCTTTCTTCCCTCATCTTTACTTTTGATTTACTTTCTCCAATTACATTTATGGAATTCACCTGTTTGTTTATTCAACTATAGGGTTTTTATAGATTTTGCTATGATCTAATTTTGGGAATTCTTAATTATGTTTGTGGAACCAATTAATTTTTATCCCTTGTAGTCTGAATTTACTAAATAAGCTCCTCCTAGCTAGATGTGGATCTAGGATTTTAAGCCCCCCCAGTGATTTGGTTTTATGACAAAGGTAGTACAGATGTGTAGTAGGTGCACATTACGAGTTCGAACATGATGGGTAAACCAAGTATGTACTTAAAACAAAGAGGGATAGAGGAGTGGGCTCATTATCGACCAAGTTCCGAAGTTGGAAATGATCGATTTCTCGGTTATTTTTAATGAAATTGTAGCACCTAAGGGTGTGAGTTAGTGAAGTATAACAGAGTGCATGTGAAGATTCCATTTTGCCAATTCCTTTGCAGTTTAGTTATCAACAGGTGCCACTATATGATATTTTGGTCAATGTCATAGCAAATCAATGTTTAAAATTTGGGTTAAATACGACTTTCATAACATGTTAGAAGCTAATTTCAGGGGGGGGGGGGGGATACCTCTAT
>MU665147.1:45713-78353 GCA_026770625.1 Nicotiana glauca
CCCCCCCCCCCCTTTTTTTTTTGCATGTTCAAAATTTGCTATCTGATCCACTAGCGTCCATCGTTCATTTTCTTGAGGATTTTCTACCTATGTCAAGTGATAATTTTTATCTTCCCTCTGGTTAATCTTGGGTTTGTAGGAAAAATGCAAAAGCCATTGCCAGATCTTTTGAAGGAGCATGATGTTCCAGTAGGTATTTTCCCTCGGGATGCCACCAATTACGAGTTTGATGAGGAGACAAGGAAGCTCACTGTCTATATACCCTCTGTATGTGAAGTCGGTTACAAGGACTCATCTGTATTACGCTTCTCTACAGCTGTTACTGGATATCTGGAAAAAGGAAAGCTAGTTGACATTGAAGGAATGAAAACGAAAGTGATGATGTGGGTAAAAGTTACCGCTATCTCATCTGAAAAATCCAAGGTTCATTTCACAGCTGGATTGAAGAAAACCCGGAGTAGGGAGGCTTATGAGGTCTTGAGAGATGGAGTAGCTATTGAAAAATTCTGAGTGACATAACTGGCTTTGAACCATTCTATACACTATGAGGCCAACTTGAGGGCTCAGCATTGCAAATTGTGTATTATCAACACTTTGTTTGTGTTGCTGCAATTACTAGTTTTGTTCAATTTTTTTAGCTACTTGAACTTGTTTCAACTAGAAAGTAACTTATGACATATTGGAATGACATCAACAAAATTTGTGAATTTGATCACTTCCCCATATGATACTATATCAGTGCGTAGAGTCATTCTACCTAAGTTCTTAGACTAATGGCTGCTTACCTACATTCACCCCCCTCCCTCTTTCATTCATGGCTCAATTTCTGGAAGTTGCAGCAAATAAAGTATAGTTATAGAAAAGGATTGCATCAGCTAGAGAACATATTGTGTGATTGCACATTTGTAATAAAAGGAAAGCCTAGGAATGTTGTTTTAGGGTTGTACAGCAAAGTGGCAATTACATGCCAATTTTTTCTTTAAAATGGCTATTTCATAATTGGCCAAAAAAAACCTTTACTCGTGTACAATACGTTTGGAGGAAGTATAGTCTTGTGAACCATTCTCATTGGCGAGGGCTTCAGAAAACACAGCAGGTGAGTCCAAAAACACAGCTGGCATTGAAAAGATGGGTTAAATAATGAGCAAAATTGGGCGCATTTGCATTTATACCCGCTTTTTGTATCACATTTTAACTTGTGTCCGCTTTGCAAAAAAAAATTACAAACGTACCCGCTTTTTCGCATAACTTCAGCACATGGGGCTGAAGTAGCAAAGGCAATCACGTAAAACTTCAGCATTCTAGTAGCCGGGCCTGAAGCTCAGCTCTAAAGCTTTTGTGTTGTAATCGGAAAACTTCAGCTCTAGAGCTGAAGTTTTTTTACCACCTATTAATATTACATACTAGAGCTAGAACTGAAGTTTCCAGTTACAACACAAAAAGTTTTCGTGTTATAACTGAAAAACTTCAGCTCTAGAGCCGAAGCTTGGATAAAATTAACTCTTATACATTAATCGTCTGCCAATAACCCTAACTTCATGTCACGACCCGGATTTTCCCACCATCAGGAGTCGTGATGGCGCCTACTAACGTAGCTAGGTCAGCCAATCAGTAAACATTCTCTAATAATTTCTCAACAATATAACCATACGAAAGCAATTAAATAAAAACGGAAGACTTTAAGCTTATAAAACTGAAATCAAAATGCGGAAGTTTAAGACGAATCTCTACCCAAAATCTAGTGTCACTAGCTCACGGACTGCTATAGAGTACTAAAAACAAGTCTAAAATGATATTATATACTGTTTGTCTCGAAACAAAGAAAACAAACTAAACATAGAAGGGACTTCGGCCTGCGAACGCCAGCTAGGCTACCTCGTGAGTCCCTAGAATGAAGACAGCTCCCGGACAATCCTACTGCTGCTGTCCAAAAGCTGCTCTTGGATCTGTGCAAAAAGATGCACAGAGTGTAGCATCAGCACAACCGACCCCATGTGTTGGTAAGTGCCTGGCCTAACCCCGGCAAAGTAGTGACGAGGCTAGACAGGACTACCAAATCAACCTGTACAGTTCTATATATATATGTGCAATAAAAGGAAAGGATACCAAAACTAAACAGTTAAAAGGGAGGGTAAAATATGCTATGGGGGAGTACAATCCGGATATAAAAGTCATCAACTTAAATAAGAAACAGGGCACAAAAATAATTTAACAGAGACAAAAAATCCAACAGTTGCACGACATAAACCTTTGTGCTTTTACTCTCATCCTCACTCAAAGCAATCAAACAAAATGCACGGCATCACCCTTCGTGCTTTCCTCACATAACTCTCATTTCATGGCACGGAATGACCCTTCGTGCAAATATAATCAATAATGGCACGGAATGTCCCTTCGTGCATAACATAATTAACAATGGCACGGAATGACCCTTCGTGCAAATATAATCAACAATAGCACGGAATGACACTTCGTGCAAATATAATAAAAAATAGCACGGAATGACCCTTCGTGCATTATCATTCTTCCACACCCAAACAGCAATCACAACCAAACGGGCGAGGGGAATAAGCAGTAATGAGTAATGTCCCGGCAAGGGAAAAACACAATTAAACAACTAAGTCCCGGCAAGAGAGCAATGACAATAACTTCCGCATCCCGGCAAGGGAGATAATCAATATACTCAAGTCATCCCGGCAAGGGATTTAATCACATTTCTTACCAATTCTTTCGTTTCTTACTCAATAGTGTTTTATCGTTCGAGCCAACGCTCCAAAGAATTCACAAATTCACAATTGATCCTCAACTCTTCACATTATGTAGAATTCATTAATTAGCTTGGAAGAGTCCCAAATATACCAAGAACAACTAATAACAAAGCCCCACGGTCATGCTAGACACCGGTGTATAGATACCCGTCACCATACCTATACACCGTACTCGATCATTTAGCAAATAGCAATCAATAATACTCTAATCCTATTCCCTCAAGCCAAAGTTAGATCAAACACTTACCTCGAATGCTCCAAACTCAAATCAATCCTCTAGAATAGCTTTACCCCTCGAATCTATCACCAAACCGCTCGAATCTAGTCACAAATTACTTGAATGTATCAACAAATGCTAATTGGATCAACTTGAATGTATGAAAATGAATTTCCCAAAGTTTTACTCAAAAATTTCCAAAAATGCCTCCGAGCCTACGTGGTCAAAACCCGAGGTTCGAACCAAAACCCGGTTACCCATTCCCCTACGAGTTCATATCTATGATTTATTTTGAAATCGGACCTCAAATTGAGGTCCAAATCCCCAATTTTAAGAAAACCTAGGTTCTACCCAAAATTCCCATTTTCACCCATGAAACCCTTGATTTTTAAGTGGAAAACATGTTAAATGATGTTAATGATTGAAAGAAACAAGTAAAAATCGACTTACAACTGATTTGGAATGAAACTCGCTCTTGAAAAATCGCCCAAGGGTTTTATGTTTGGAAGGATGGTGAAAAATGGAGTCCGAAACTTAATTAATAATTTTTTAGACACAAAGTACATTTCTAATGTTAAAAAAAAGTTACTTTTATACCTATTTCACAGTAATTTACTGCGAATTAGGTTAACAGAAATTTTTCCGTCAACGTAATTCGCAGTAATTTACTGCGAATTCAAAAAAAAAAATTTGAAAATGTAATTCATAGTAATTTACTGCAAATTACCATTAAATTATTATTTTTCTTATGCACTTGTGCCAGGCCAAAATAGAAGAGTCAATTCGCAGTAAATTAATGCGAATTGTTACCTCTTTATTTTTGGCCCCACCTAATTATTTTAACTGACACAACAACAATAATTCAAAAATATAAAATGCAGTATTTTACTGCGAATTCATTTGAAAAATTCTATACCCCAAGTTCGGACTTGCCTTATTTAGAGGCGTTTGATTTTCATGAACATTCATTCAATAAACTTCTCTCTTCTTCTTATCAATCTTTTTTACAATATCTGAAGTGCAAAAAAAAAAGGGTTTCTCTATATTGGGGTGGTGAGGTTGTGCTGGAGAATAACTCTGTGAGGTACAGCTCACCTCCACAGTGTCACGTTAAATTGCCGCTTAATATGGAGTACGATACATTGGTATCGTTGTTACGTAAAAAAATGAGTGAGAGGAGGCGCTCGGTTAACTTCAAAGTAACCGGTAGATTTCCGTATTCAGTGACTCCGCAGGGGTTTGCTTATTATTCGGAGTTTAACATCGAGGATGATGATACTCTTAGAGATTTTTTGCGGATTCCGGAGGAATACAGGGAATTTATTGTAATAAAATTATTGGAAATGTACGTCAAGGTGGAAGAGGGCGTGCATAGCATGGATAACCCCCAGTCATCGGGTGGCTATTCTGGAGCAATTTTTGCCGGACAGATTGGTGAAGAAGAAGCTTGCCTTGATTTAAACTTGTCACCACCGGCGAATGAGCAGCCACAAAATAATTTATCGACTTTATATAATCAACAAGAGGACTGGTAAACTTCAATTTTGCTACGGTTTTGCGCTGTTTATTTTACATTTGAATTGGATTTGTATTAACGGTCATATTTTTCTTAGGGGGTACCGTCCGGATATGAATTTTACGAGTTATGAGCCGACCCCAAGTTGGAATATGCCTAGTTCTGGAGTATATCACGGTGGTCCATCCGGGAGTCATCACCAACAAGAATTGTCAAGACAATATGACTTGTAAGTAAAGTGACATAGTTATATCTAAAGTATTTTTCCGGAGTATTAGGTAACTTATCTTTTTGTTCTTTTTGTGCAGTGAAAACCAGCTTCTTGAAGCTCCTGACCTCACACAGCTTCCCATAGACGACGTATTTACTCGTGATTTGGCAGATGCGCAGAGTCAGGAAGATGATAGTGACTATGACAATAATGCGGATGAGTCTGGGGATGACACACCCTTCCCTTTTGAGGTTGGTGATGAGGAGGAGGAAGTGAATGTTGAACCTGAACCGGCGAGGGAGCATGTTCCTCCACCTCCCGTGCGACCTAGAGTGTACGAGTCCCACGTGCCATTTCATGAGCGGAATATCCCCTACCTTGATAATTTGCCAAGCATGCCGAACGTGGATGCCCTCACAAGAGATGATGATGAATTTCGGTCACAAATGTGGGATGAGTCCAGGCCATCTGTTCTGACTAAGGGCATGTATTTCCCCGATAAAGTTCGCCTAATTAGGGCTGTAAAAATCTACAGCATAAAAGAGTGCCGTGAGATGACGGTACATGAGTCAACTACGGATAAATGGAAGGCTATATGACGTAGGTGGTTTATGGGTTGTCACTGGATGCTACGTGCCACAAAGAAAAAATCATATTTGTGGAAAGTGGGTAAATTTATTAGCGAGCATAGATGTGAAATGGATGCATTCAATGAGAATCACTTCAACTTGGATGTCGACTTGATTTCTCTTGTCTTGGTTCCATTTTTGGAAGTGTCCATTAGGTTCAAGATTAAAGAGTGTATTACAGCCGTCCACCAGGAGTATGGTTGTACTATAACCAAAAGAAAGGCATATCTTGGTCGCAAACGTGCCTTTGAACTTATTTATGGCGACTGGGATAAGTCTTTTTCAAATCTGCCCAGGTACATGGCTGCACTGCAACACTTTAATCTCGGGACTGTTATTGAATGGAGGCATGAGCGAAGTCCGGACAGACCGGAATATATATTCAACTATGTATTTTGGTCATTTAAACCAGCAATTGATGGTTTTGTGCATTGTCGTCTTGTAATTTCCATAGACGGTACTCATGTCTATGGAAAGTATGATATTAAGCTTTTGATTGCAGTTGCTGTAGATGCCAACGGACAAATATTTCCACTAGCTTTTGCCATTTGTGCCAACGAAAGTGAAGAGACGTGGACGCAGTTCTTGAACCACTTGAAGCAGCACGTTGTCAAACAGCGTTCAGGTATTTGTCTAATATCTGATAGGCATGGTGGTATTTTAAGTTCTGTACGTCACTTGCCTGAATGGCAGGAACCACATGCATACCACCGTTACTGTGTGAGGCACCTAAAGGCCAATTTCCAGAAGAAATTTCCTGACAAGGCGTTGCATGACTTAATGTGGATGGCTGCAACTGAGCACCAGCAATGCAAATTCACGAGGCGCATGGAAGCGATCCGGCAGATAGAACCAAGAGCCTATACTTGGTTGATGGGGCATGAGCTTCACATGTGGACATTGCATGCTGATGGCGGTAGACGATGGGGAGCCTTGACTACAAACGTGTCGGAGTCATTCAACGGCTTGCTGAAATCTACCCGTGGACTACCTGTCACTGCCATGGTCCGCATGACATTCAAACAGAGCGCGGAGAGGTTTGTCGAAAGGCATGCAGCTGCCTCAGCATTGATGGACCGGGGTGTTGAATTTATGCCAATACCCATGAGAAGATTTGAAAGGTCCAGGAGGCGAGCACAGTGACATTCATTTCTTCAGTACGATCATGAACGAGGTGTTTTTGAAGTTAAGACAGCTATCAACGAACACCGTGGGAATAATCTACATACGGTGAATGAAAATAGAAGGTTGTGTTCGTGTGGAAAATGGACCATCTACCACATGCCGTGCGCACATGCGTTGAAGTGCTTTCAGCAAGTTGGATATGGGGCAACAAACTATATTGATAGGCAATACAGTGTTGCTGCATATGTAGACACATATAGCGGAAAGTTGCAGCCATTAGGTGTTAAACATTATTGGCCACCGGAACCTTTCAAGATGGTATCTAACAAGGACTATTTGCGCAAGCTACAAGTGAAAAAGAGAATGCGCATACGAAACCAAATGGATGTTGGTGACACTGTTTATGCGCGTAAATGTGGCATATGCTCGCAAACAGGACACAACCTTCGCAAATGTCCTTCAGCTAGTGTGCGAGGCGGTGGTAATCCCGGTGGGAGTTCGTCTAACGTACCTAACTATCAAGGAAACCCCTAATATTTCATTTTGATTTTTTTAACCGCATGTTTGTACTTGCGTAAGTTTTAATTTATATGAAATAAAATAAAATTCCAAATTACATCTTATTTTTTAACGTTATATTTTGGTATGGTTGTTCCAATATTAAACTTGTTTGTATTGGAAAAGCATGTGAAAAGCTAAATATGTAATTCGTAGTGAAATACTACGTATTGTTGAGTTGTCATGTCGTTCTGCAAAAGCTGAAAACCGCATGTGAAAAAAGCAAAGTTTTCAGAATAATTGAATACGTAAATCGCAGTATAATACTGCGTATTGTATGAAATCTTGACTATAAATAACGTTCACACGCTATTTGTTTTTTGCACTTAACAAAACTGCAAAATTTCTCTGTACCAAATGTCTGAACAACCCGTTTATGTCCCAAGGTGCTACTGCGGAGAAAAATGCAGTTTGTTCACATCGTGGCCAGATGGTGGACGCCGTTACTGGGGTTGTACAAACAAGCCTAACGATCAACCACACAAGCCCACATGTGAATTTGATGTATGGTTTGATGAAGAGTGTAGAATCAAGTACTACAAAGAAGAAATTTATGATCTTCATTGTACTTGTACGAGGCAAGCGATACACGAGCGCCAAACGAACCAACAAATTGATGAGTTGAAGGCCAAACTCAATGAGGTAGAAGAAGAGAAAAAAAGGCTGGAAGACCAACTCGAGTGGTTGGAGAAAATTGTAGGAAGCGGATCGTGATTAAGCAGTGTCTTCTACGTGGTAAGCGTAGTAGTTTAAATTTATGTTTAAATTGTATGGCATTTTTATCTGTTGTTGTGTTTGTATCTTTACATTTATCGTGTTTGTGTTTGAGTTTACCCGTTTTCAATAAAAATATTGTTCAAATGCTGTTATAATTTGCCTTAAATAATATGCATGTAAATCGTCGTATAATACTGCGTATTGTTGAGCTGTCATGTCGTTCTTGAAAGGAGGAAAACCATGTGAAAAAAAAATTATTTTTGGTTGTGATGTACAAATATAATAATTAACAGTATTTACATAATGCACTATTTACATAAATTACAAACTAAGTAAATCAATGTGTCCCGCAGCCAGTGTGCTTTAGTATCGCTGTTGGCCTGAGTCGCATCCCCCGTCAGTCAGGTACACTATCCGGATCATCGTCATCTTGCCGCCTCTTTATGAGAGGATGTGTAGCCACATCGACACCGCAACTGGCAGGATCGGAAGAATAGGCCGTAGGGCCATCAACAACCTACAAAACAAGTTACAAATTAGCATATGAAAACAGTATTAATTTTATATTTGTGTTAAGTAATAAATTATTTTCTCACCGTGGTCTCCTCAGCATTCTGGGTATATGTATCCGTGATGTGCTCATCACCTACTGTAGTTACCTCGAAGATGGGATGGGACGAAGACTTCATAAGAAAATTAAAAATTAATCATTGATGTCATATTAAGGAAAAGAAAACAAATTGAATAATACAAACGTACCGTCGCCTGTGATACATGCACATGAACCGCCGGGGATATGGGATAACTCAACCTGCATCCGCCATCCACGTCACGGATCGGTCGATCGTCAGCTGCGGAAGATGGGCATGCAAAGTACTGATCTACATCCGCGTCAAACGTACCCATGATCGACAACGCTCCCGACGGGGTGACCTGCGATACTGGCAAAGATAACTGAAGGCTATAAGAAGGCATGCTACTGGAAGGCTCGTTTGCATGAGGCATATAACCCTGCTGATCATCTCCAAGCCCCTCAAGCCTAAGGGCCTCGTCATGTCCCTCTGCAGGTGGGTCGACAGGTACCTCAACGCCACCGTGCTGACCACCTCCTCGTCGTCCCCCGCGAGCCCGTCTGGCACCCCTAGCTTGTGGGGCACCCCTCCCTCGTGGGGTACCCCTCCCACGTGGGGAACCCCTGCCTCGTGGGACCGGCCTACCCCGCTGGTAAGCCTCTGGCGCTGCATACTGAGCCTCGTGGTGCAACCTCTTGGCATCTCTCGAGGTTGTACTAGTTTAGTGTTTGTACTAGTTCTACTGTTTGGATCTTGTTTAGTGTTTGTAATAGTTTTACTGTTTGGATCTTTATATTTATAGTATTTGTGTTTTGGTTAACCCGTTTAAATAAAAATATTATTCTATTAATCACCTTATTATTATTTTCAAAGAACACTAGTGTTACAAATTGAAGCTATTTTTTCCTCGAAAAATATGCATGTAATTCATAGTATAATACTGCGTATTGTTGAGTTGTCATGTCATTTTGAAAAGGTTCAAACCCATGTGAAAAAAGCTATTTTTTCCCCGAAAAATATGCATGTAATTCGTAGTATAATACTACATATTGTTGAGTTATCATGTCATTTTGAAAAGGTTCAAACCCATTCGGAAAAAGCTGTTTTTTTTCCCGAAAAATGTGCATGGAATTCGTAGTATAATACTACGTATTGTTGAGTTGTCATGTCATTTTGAAAAGGTTCATACAATTGTGGAAAAAGCTATTTTTTCTCGAAAAATGTGCATGGAATTCGTAGTATAATACTACATATTGTTGAGTTGTCATGTCATTTTAAAAAGGTTCAAACCTATGTGAAAAAAGCTGTTTTTTCCCCGAAAAATATGCATGTAATTCGTAGTATAATACTACGTATTGCTGCAACTTATTCCCTATAAATAAAAAGCACCTTCAACTTATTTTCAACGCTTAACAACAACCTATCATCGAGCTTTTCAATATACCAAAAGTTTCCTGCAAGAAATGTCTCAACGGCCCCTTCGTCCCCCGAAGTGCGAATGTGAAACTAAGACCATGATGTATAGTGATTGGGAAGAAGCTGGCCGACGCTATTGGGGTTGTTTGAATAAGTTTTATAGACAACCCGACGTACCTATATGCAACTTTAAGGTATGGGTTAATAAACCATGTGACCAAGAATACTACAGAGACAAGTTGTACTATCTTCATGGAGTGTGTACGGGGCAGTGGGATAGAGAACGCCAATCCAAGCAAGAAATTAAAGACTTGAAGACGAAAATAGAGGAGGTGGGAAAAGAGAAAAGCAAGATCGAAAAGAAGCTGTTTTTGATAAAGGAGAGAACACTACCCGGTCGTTCCTAAAGAATGACATGTTAAGTGATTTCGTTAGTGAATCTTTATGTTTCCTTTGTCAAGTTATTTCGTTAGTTCTACTGTTTGTTTTGTGTTTTAGGTTGTCAATGTTTGTGGTTGTATTGTACAAGTAAAATTGTTGTTCAAATACAATTAAAATAATTGTTCTACATAATTAATTGGTTGTGTTAGTTTAATAAATTAAAAAATTAATTATGATTAATATTGGAGAAAATAGTTATGTATGTGCTCCAGACTTGATTTAAACAGCCCGATACCACCGAATTATGTATGAGTTCAACATTTTTAGAATTTTCTTACCTTATTAAAAATTTTTGAATTGGAAAGAATAATTATATATGGGTTCCATACTTCATTTTTTTGGTCCGGTAGCACCGAGTTATCGTCAATTTCAATATTTTTAGAATTTTTTTACCTTATTAAAATTTTTTGAATTGGAATGAATAATTATATATGGCTTCCATACTTTATTTTTTTAGCCCGGTAGCACCGAGTTATCGTCAATTTCAATATAATTCTCAATTTCAATATTTTTAGAATTTTTTTACCTTATTAAAAATTTTTGAATTGGAAAGAATAATTATATATGGGCTCCATACTTTATTTTTTTGGCCCGGTAGTATCGAGTTATCGTTAATTATTATAATTCTCAATTTCAATATTTTCAGAATTTTTTTACCTTATTAAATTTTTTTGAATTGGATAAAATAATTATATATGAGTTTCATACTTTATTTTTTTGGCCCGGTAGCATCGAGCTATCGTTAATTATTATAATTCTCAATTTTAATATTTTTAGAATTTTTTTACCATATTAAAAATTTTTGAATTGGAAAGAATAATTATATATGAGTTCCATGCTTCATTTTTTTGGCCCGATAGCACATAGTTATCGTCAATTTCAATATAATTCTCAATTTCAATATTTTTAGAATTTTTTTACCTTATTATAAATTTTTGAATTGGATAGAATAATTATGTATGGGTTCCATACTTCATTTTTTTGGCCCGGTAGCACCGAGTTATCGTTAATTATTATAATTCTCAATTTCAATATTTTTTGAATCTTTTTACCTTATTATAAATTTTTGAATTAGATAGAATAATTATATATGGGTTCCATACTTTATTTTTTTGGCCCGGTAGCACCGAGTTATCATTAATTATTATAATTCTCAATTTCAATATTTTTTTTAATTTTTTTACCTTATTATAAATTTTTGAATTGGATAGAATAATTATGTATGGGTTCCATACTTCATTTTTTTGGCCCGGTAGCACCGAGTTATCGTTAATTATTATAATTCTCAATTTCAATATTTTTAGAATTTTTTTAACTTATTATAAATTTTTGAATTGGATAGAATAATTATGTATGGGTTCCATACTTTATTTTTTTGGCCCGATAGCACCGAGTTATCTTTAATTATTATAATTCTCAATTTCAATATTTTTAGAATTTTTTTACCTTATTAAAAAATTTTGAATTGGAGAGAATAATTANTTTTACCTTATTAAAAAATTTTGAATTGGAAAGAGTAATTATATATGAGTTCCATACTTTATTTTTTTGGCCCGGTAGCACTTAGTTATCGTCAATTTCAATATAATTCTCTATTTCAATATTTTTAGAATTTTTTTACCTTATTATAAATTTTTGAATTGGATAGAATAATTATGTATGGGTTCCATACTTTATTTTTTTGGCCCGGTAGCACCGAGTTATCGTTAATTATTATAATTCTCAATTTTAATATTTTTAGAATTTTTTTACCTTATTAAAATTTTTTGAATTGGATAAGATAATTATATATGGGTTCCATACTTTATTTTTTTGGCCCGGTAGCACCGAGTTATCGTTAATTATTATAATTCTCAATTTTAATATTTTTAGAATTTTTTTACCTTATTAAAAATTTTTGTATTGGAAAGAATAATTATATATGGGTTCCATACTTTTTTTTTGGCCCGGTAGCACCGAGTTATCGTTAGTTATTATAATTCTCAATTTCAATATTTTTAGAATTTTTTTTACCTTATTATAATTTTTTGAATTGGAAAGAATAATTATGTATGGGTTTCATACTTCATTTTTTGGCCCGGTAGCACCGAGTTATCGTTAATTATTACAATTCTCAATTTCAATATTTTTTTGAATTTTTTTACCTTATTATAAATTTTTGAATTTGATAGAATAATTATATATGGGTTCCATACTTTATTTTTTTGGCCCGGTAGCACCGAGTTATCGTTAATTATTATAATTCTCAATTTCAATATTTTTAGAATTTTTTTACCTTATTAAAAATTTTTGAATTGGAGAGAATAATTATGTATGGGTTCCATACTTTATTTTTTTGGCCCGGTAGCACCGAGTTATCGTTAATTATTATAATTCTCAATTTCAATATTTTTAGAATTTTTTTACCTTATTATAAATTTTTGAATTGGAGAGAATAATTATGTATGGGTTCCATACTTTATTTTTTTGGCCCGGTAGCACCGAGTTATCGTTAATTATTATAATTCTCAATTTCAATATTTTTAGAATTTTTTTACCTTATTATAAATTTTTGAATTGGAGAGAATAATTATGTATGGGTTCCATACTTTATTTTTTTGGCCCGGTAGCACCGAGTTATCGTTAATTATTATAATTCTCAATTTCAATATTTTTAGAATTTTTTTACCTTATTATAAATTTTTGAATTGGAGAGAATAATTATGTATGGGTTCCATACTTTATTTTTTTGGCCCGGTAGCACCGAGTTATCGTTAATTATTATAATTCTCAATTTCAATATTTTTAGAATTTTTTTACCTTATTATAAATTTTTGAATTGGAGAGAATAATTATGTATGGGTTCCATACTTTATTTTTTTGGCCCGGAAGCACCGAGTTATCGTCAATTTCAATATAATTCTCAATTTCAATATTTTTTGAATTTTTTTACCTTATTATAAATTTTTGAATTGGATAGAATAATTATGTATGGGTTCCATACTTTATTTTTTTGGCCCGGTAGCACCGAGTTATCGTTAATTATTATAATTCTTAATTTCTATATTTTTAGAATTTTTTTAACTTATTATAAATTTTTGAATTGGAAAGAATAATTATGTATGAGTTCTATACTTCTTCTTTTTGGCCCGGTAGCACTGAGTTATCGTCAATTTCAATATAATTCTCAATTTCAATATTTTAGAATTTTTTTACCTTATTATAAATTTTTGAATTGGATAAAATAATTATGTATGGGTTCCATACTTCATTTTTTTAGCCCGGTTTCACCGAGTTATCGTTAGTTATTATAATTCTCAATTTTTATATTTTTTGAATTTTTTTACCTTATTATAAAATTTTTGAATTGGATAGAATAATTATATATGGGTTCCATACTTCATTGTTTTGGCCCGGTAGCACCGAGTTATCGTTAATTATTATAATTCTAAATTTCAATATTTTTTGAATTTTTTTACCTTATTATAAATTTTTGAATTGGATAGAATAATTATGTATGGGTTCCATACTTTATTTTTTTAGCCCGGTAGCACCGATTTATCGTTAACTATTATAATTCTCAATTTCAATATTTTTAGAATTTTTTTACCTTATTATAAATTTTTGAATTGGAAAGAATAATTATGTATGGGTTCCATACTTCTTTTTTTTATCCGGGTAGCACCGAGTTATCCTTACTACGCTACAAGACTCTATATTTTACTATGGTACAAGGCTCTAAAAAGCTCTACATTTTTACTACGCTAAAAGGCTATATTTTAATTCGCTAAAAGGCTATATTTTACTACGTTACAAGTCACTATATTTTACTACGCTAAAAGTCACTATATTTTACTACGCTAAAAGTCACTATATTTTACTACGCTACAAGGCTCTATATTTATCACAAAAAATAACATACTTTCAGGTATATAAATCAAATATAATAGATAAATTCGGGTATCAAATATATCAATTCGGGTATATTAAAGAACACAAACATAATATAAATTCACATGTAAACATACTAAACAATACTAATATGCATAAATATACGAGTTTCGCCATAAAGTAAATTGAAATACCTCGATGTAAATTTTTTGAATTCGAAATTTTGCACCCGAAACACGGAATCGAAACCTTCTTTTGAGTGTGGGACCTACACACCAACACTTTAGGGGACGGGTGGGACCGATTTTTTTTTTTAATAACGGAGTGGGTGGGGGACCAATGTTTGGAGGAAATTTTTTTTTAACAATGGTGGATGTCTCTGTTAAGGAGACGATCGCTATTTTTAAAGATGTATTTTGCAGTAAATTACTGCGAAATCATGTATTTCGCAGTAATTTACTACGAAATACAATTTAAAATATGGACAGGAATTCACAGTAAATTAATGCGAATTGAGTGAATTCACAGTAATTTAATGCGAATTACGTTAACGGAAAAATTTCCGTTAACCTAATTCGCAGTAAATTACTGCGAAATAGGTATAAAAGTAACTTTTTTTTTAACATTAAAAATGTACTTTGTGTCTAAAAAATTATTAATTAAGTTTCGGACTCGTGAAAAATGACTTAAAATTCGACTAAGTATGGAATTGCAGAGCCTCTAATGTCGCAATTGCGAACTGGGGTTCGCAATTGCGAACCCAGACCAAATGTGGGAAATGCGAAGCTGGACTCGTATTTGCGAACCCTTACTAGGCTGCCAGTTTTCGCATTTGCGAACCAAAAGGTCGCATTTGCGAAGGTTCAATACCGCAATAGCGGGCAAATGTTTGTAATTGCGAAGGCTGAGGCTAAAGGCGGGCATCGCATTTGTGATCAATTGCTTCGCATTTGCGAAGGAAGCTGCCCAGGGGATACTTCGCATTTGTTATAAAGCATTTGCGAGTGCTGGCTTCGCAATTGCGAAGCCTGCAGAACTGAAGCACACCAGGTTTTTCCAAAAAATGAGAAATGCAATCCGATGCCTATCCCAAAACTCTCCCAAGCCCTCGGGGCTCCAAAGCAATTATGCACACAACTTCAAAAACATCCTACGGACTTACTCGTGCGATCAAATCGCCAAAATAACATCATATACATAGAATCGAGCTTCGAAACACATGATTTTCATTTCAAACTTCTTAAACTTTCAAACTTGGAACTCATAGTCCGAAACACGTCAAACGACGTCCGATTTCGACCAAACTTCACAGAAAGCGCTTAAACAATATATAAGACTTGTTTCGGGCGTCCGAACCAAAATACGAGCTCGATACCATAGTCTTTTAATCAATTTTCATTTCTATTTTTCTTAATAATTTTAGAAAAATAATTTAATAGAAAAATTCTTTTACTCGGGTTCTAGACCTCGGATTTCGACTCCCGGCACATGCCCGAGTCCCATATTTTTCTATGGACCCTCCGGGCCCGTCAAATCACGGATCCGGGTCCGTTTACCAAAAATGTTGACCGAAGTCAACTTTAACCATTTTAATATTAAAATTCTTCAAATTTTTCACAGATTTCACATATTTCAACATAAAAGCTTTCCGGCTGCGCGCCCGGACTGGACACACAAATCTAGGCAACTAAAAGTGAGGTTTTCAAGGCCTCAGAAGCGTGAAAAAAGGGAGAAATACGGTGATGACCCTTTATGTCGTCACACTTCATCAAGTTGCATTTACATGAATCGTCTGCCAATATAAGTAATCAAAACTTCTCTTTGTTTCTTATAAAAGTAGATACCAGTTATATTCTGAAATCCAAATTCATGAAGCATGAAGCAGTTGGATTTGCTCAGTCAATCTACAGTCAATTGCTTGTTTTAGTCAATCCACATTTAATTGCTTGTTTGCATATTTCAGCTATTTATTTCAGAAGAAGAAGAAAACGAAGGAGGAGAAGGGGCTGGAGTTATTTAAGAAGTGGGTACAAATTAAAAGTTTTAAAAAAATATGTATAGGTTAAATGGGAACGACCAAATAGAACGCCCCGTGTAATTTTTACATAAAATTCATTACTAGCCATTCGCTAGAAACTAATATCATCCTCTAGTCATTAATTATAATATGCATTTTATAGCCCACAACCCATTCTAATGGCTAGCCACTAAAATTAACAAACCTAACTGACATGAAAAAATAACGGGGGATGAAGGCAGGACAATTGCAAGGCAAACTATTGAGATTGACTTTTAATTTCTTGAGAGGGAATCATTCATCATTTGATTCTTTTTTGGCTTTTATGCAATTTAGATGTTGATATTTTATATTTATTTACGAGAGATATAAAAATAAAATTTTTGTTATAAATATATATATTTTTGTCAACTCAAAAGAAGGGATAAAAGGAACAGGTGTCATGTACACAATAATTATACATATTTGGGACATAACATTCTTTTTATACACATCGGTATAATATTTAAATTCAAACTTTAAAAAAAAAAAATGCCAAGAAATTAATTTGTGCCTTTTCCTATATGAGTCCAAAATGTGCTCGTGCTGTAAGTGATTAAGGGGCATCTGCATCTATACCTATTTTTTGTGCTATATTTTAACCTGTGCCCGCTTTGCAAAAAAAATTACAAGCGTACCTGCTTTTTCACATAAATTCAGCACCCGGGACTGAAATAGCAAAGGCAATCACGCAAAACTTCAGCATTTTAGTAGCCGGGCCTGAAGTTCAGCTCTATAGCTGAAGTTTTTATTTTATAGCTGGCAAACTTTAGCTATAGTGCTGAAGTTTTTCTTTTGTAACTGGAAAACTTCAGCGCTAAAGTTTTTGATTTGTAACCGGAAAACTTCAACTCTAGAGCTGAAGTTTGCAAGTTATATAATAAAAACTTCAGGTCTAGAGCTGAAGTTTTTCTTTTGTACTGGAGCTGAAGTTTTCTAATTGTATTTTAAATATATATATTTGTGTGTAGCCTCAATGCTAATCCAGATGAACGTTTACTACTGGAAAACAGAGGTGATAAAATATGGGCTTATTTTCAAGAGGGATTGGCAAGTGGGAAACAATTTGTTGTCTAGAATATATTCCCGAGTCAAGGCTTCGACTTGTAGGAATCAACAAAATATTTACACATCTGAAAGTAAAGACTTAAAATTGAAAAAAGAAACTGTCAGAACAATTACTTTTAACTTTGGGAGTTCTATGTTCCGTTTGTCGGAAGTTCGCACCATCCGAATTAGTCTTGAAGAAGATGCAGCACCAACAACACAAGAAGGGGAGGAGAAGGGGAGGAGAAAGGGAAGCTGAAATTTTAAAAAAAATAGGTACGGATGTAAACAGAAAGATAAAACAGTTACAGATTAAAAAGGGTCGCCCAAATAAGACGCCCCGTGCAATTTTGAATAATTAAAATTTTATAAAACTTTACAATTGGGAGCATTTATATAATCACTACTTCTCCATTTTTTCGAAATTAAAGAGAATAAATTATGTCCAAACTATATGTGATCACTATGCAAAAAAATATACAACTACAAGTCTCATTATACAAAAGATATACAACATATAATATTATTCATACAAAAAAATATACAATTTTGATACAACAAAGCTAGAATCTTTCAAATATTTTACTATACTACAGTTCATGTGAACACTAGTACAAAATGTATATATACTTTTTACACATTGTAGTCATTCAATATATGAAAGAAACTGTCACTATACAAAAAATATATAAATAAACTATCACTATACAAAATAGGCCGTCACTATATAATTTTTATACTAAATAACTATCACTGTAATGTCACTATACAATATATATTGAAAAAAAGAGACTATCACTATACTACTAATATACAAAATAGATGTCACTATACAAAATAGACCGTCACTGTACAATTTATATACAATAGACTGTCACTATACAAAAAATATACTAAATAGACTGTCACTATACAAAAAAATACAAAATAGACTATCACTATACATATACAAAATAGATTGTCATTATACAAGAAATATATAAAATAGATATTTCGGGTTATTAGATGTATTATGTTTGGGCCGGAGGGCCATTTTGTGTCAATAGGGAAAAATATGGGCTATTAAAATTTTGAGGTGCTATAGAGTAAAAATAGCATGGGCTAGCCAGTTTTCGGACTGGTCATTAAAAAATAGTCAGCTTTTGCAAAGTAATTGAAAAATAGCTATTATTTTGCTTCCAACATAATATACTGGAGATCGGTGCACCTGTGTATGAACTTCCAGCATATTATGCTGGAACTCCAACATGCGTAAAGTTCTGTATGAACTTCCAGCATATTATGCTGGACGTGTATATTATGCTAGAACTCCAGTATATTATACTGGAAGTTCCGTATATTATACTGGAGTGTACTGGAATTCCAGTGTATTATGCTGGAGTATTTTTCGGATTTTGAACAGTATTTTCGTTCAAATCTATCTTTACATGAAAAGTGGCTAAATTTCAATTGCTTTTGAACTGTGGCTATTTTTAAATGACCTCTTGTAAATCTAGCTACTTTTGAATTTATCCCGACTATTAAGGCTTATTTCCTCTAAAATAATAATTGAAAAGGAGATTGCTTGGACCTCTTTCCGGCTCACTTCCACACTTCCTTGTACGTGGACCGGCTTTGAAAAGAATTATTTTTGTAAAAATTGCACGGGGCGTCCTATTAGGCCGCCCCCATTTAATCTATATCCATATTTTTAAAATTCTTTAACCTATACCCCAATTTTGACAACTTCAGACGTCTCCTCTTCTTCCTCTTGACCTATGCGCTCCTTTCTTCCTCCTCTTCTTCTTTTTTCTCTCAAACACATGAGACATTGTATAAGTATTACTGATTGGATCTGTAAAGTTTTTATTAAATCTTATCAACTACCATATTCTATGTTGATGGACGAGTAAATAAAACTCCACAAGCTGGTTAAAGTAGGTGTGATTTGTGCCTTTCCCTGATCCATTCTTCTTAAACATACAACAGCAATTGAGTACCACATGTCCTCTATTCCAAGTTACCTGCCACAAAAATGGCACATGCATGTGCAATTTATTATTCACAATAGTTGCTCTCGCCATCTCTTGGAATTAGCTTAACCCTTATTTTATGATATCATCTACAGGAAAAACGACAGAAAATGGCTGCAAAACTGAAAAATAAAAGATAGGAAAAATAACTTTATAACATTATAAAAAATATCAGTTAAAACTTCAGCACAATTTGGCTTAAGTTATATTTTAAATTCATCTAACTTCAAAGAAAGGCAAAGCACAACTTCAGCTCTAAGAATGCTAAAGTTTAGCAAATATAAAAGGCAGAGTAGCCTAATAAACACTTCTACTTGTTCCGCTTTGTCATTTCGATCCCGATACTCTACGAAGTTTCATCTGGACCCTTGTAATTTTTAAAATACATTACTTTAGACCCCTTTGACCATTGACCAATCATATGTCGCATATGCATTGCTGAGTTGGGTGAAATGTGTGATTGCATGCTCTAAAAAGTGAGTAACTTTGATGATTCAAATTAAAAAATAACAACAACAAAAAAAATATTCTTACACAGAAATGCTTGTTGTAACTTTACTAAGGTTCCTAGTACAAAAGAGAAAGTTTAAGACTCCATTAAAGGAGCTCGAAGCTTGAGTTTAAAATTTTGGGTTTGCGAAATTGGATTCGGGTTCGATTGGGTGTCTTGACAAATAATTGGTGATACTTTTGGGAGTTAATATCTCGAATTTGATGCGATTTGGAGAAGATTTAGTCCGTTTTGAGCAAGATTTCAGCTGCAACACAAAGCTAAATTCAAAATTTTTAAATCTGTAATTTTCCTGCACGTTGTTTTGTGTCAATTTAAATACACAAAACTTTACTTTCTTGATTTGGATTTTGGTTTTGAAGTATGCTGTTTTTGAATCTTTATTGCACAAGTATCAAAGTAGCAGTTCTTCCGTTTTGGGGGCTCTTTGTCGGCGCCGACGACAGGAAATTGAAGGGAGAATTGCACATAAGTACAACTCATACACACACATTGCAACTGAGTAGCCCAGTTATAACTTTGCAAATCTATAACCCAAAGACAATAGGCCCAAATACGAAAAATCCAGCATTTTTTTATGCAACCAGCAGTTCTTGCGATCAATGCTATTCAACATTCCTATTATTGAGGAGAGCTTCTGTATTTATCTTCTACCAAAATCTATGTTTTACTATTAACTTTATGAGATAATTAATAAAAATATATTTAAATACAAAAAGAAGTATTTCAATTAAATAGTTATTAAATATATAGTATATGAATATAAAAGTAGAAGAATTCGATTAAATAATTAGCAAATATATATTCAAATATAAACAAGCAAATAAAAATAAATTTGACAGCTTTTTGCCTTGTCAACGGTATAAGAGATGGTAATTCCTTCTCATACACATCATTGTTAGATTTTAATTTTTTTATTTTTTTCCTTCAATGGTGCCACTAATAGAGTTTAATTTAAAATAGAGAATAAGTTAAAAACAAATAAAGGAGGTTGTTCAGCTCTAGAAAAGGTAAGAAAACATGCAAAAATTAAATTTCGCCTTTCTACATTCTTATACACTGGTATATATATAATTATACAAAATTATACACACTTATACATATTTATATAATATATATACACTTATATTTATAATGTTTAAACAATACGTTTACATTGTACAATTATGCATAAACAACAATTATAATACATTTATAGAGAAAATATCTTTTAGCCACCATTACACCTCCAAATATCCGAAAATAATGTATCGACTTGAAATAATAGTGTATAAGAGACGTTTTCATACCCATATACACTATTATACAATATTATACATTGTTATATAAATGAATCCTATCAATGGAGCTTCACGGATTTTCTTCTTCTTTCTTGAGCCTTTATTGAAATTTGACCTAAATCTAGCTCAAATTTGCTCTAAATCACTTCAAATTTAAGTTTTGAACTCCTCTTGATGTTTCCAATCAATTAGAACAACACCCAATCATATTTTCAAGCAAACTCAATAACACCCATTTCAAAATTAATCTCAAATCTTAGATCTGAGTGGGCTTTCAAACTCAAAATCTCAAATATGGTTCAAACCTTAAAGCTTCAGCCTTTAATGGAGTTTTTTTTAACCAATCAAATTTTAGATTTGAGAAACTTGAGCTCAAAGAATGGAGGTTTTATGATTATATACACTTGAACGAAGAGAATACTAAACCTAGTAGCAAGGATGAGGCAAATTCGTAGCTGAACAACTTCAAATCTTGTTCAAAGATCAGCTTCACACTTGGAGATAAGACAGAATACGCATAAAAGAGAGATATCAAGAAGCTTAATTGTGTTATGGACCGTGGAAGAACTGAGTATCAATAATGGACTAAATGATAAAAAGATTCTTTCAGATTATGTACAATCCGGGCCAAACAGCGTAAGGACTTCAAACCTGTGCCATTTTCAGTTAGGCTATTGGGCCAAGTGACATGGGACGTAATTCTTTCGAAATTGAAAGGGAATTCTTTACGTCCGCTGAGTCATGAAAGGATTAACGTTTGAATTTTATTTTTATTTTTAAATTTTTGATTTTAATTATTTTTAATCTACCATGTGACATGGCAATTAAATATTGTTATTTTTTGACGTGGCATCCAACGCGGAGGAGATTGTATTACACGCACTGCAGCCTCCTGTCACAAGCGTTTATTATACACGGTTTGAAGGAGTGTAAGTGTTCAATTGGCAAATTGCTAAGTTTGGGAACCGTGATGACAAAGTGGCACAAGTATAGGTGCCATTTAGGCTATGTTGCTGATATAAAACAAAAACTTTAACTCCTAGAATGTTGAGTTTCAGCAAATACAAAACAAAACTTCAGCTCTTAGAATGTTGAGTTTCAGCAATTACAAAACAAAACTTCAGCTCCTAGAATGCTGAAGTTCAGCAATTACAAAACAAAAACTTCAACCAAAACATGTTGTAGTTTTATTAAACCGAAGTTTGCCATTGCACTATGTACTGAAGTTTGCGTGATTGCCTTTACAAGTCAGGACAAACTTCAGGCAAAAATATCTGAAGGTTTGCTTTGATAAAGCTACACTTCAGGCAAAATATTTTGAAATTCAAACATCAGACATAAATTTTTTCTACTTCAAGCCCGTATGTTTGAAGTTACCTGAAAAGTAGGTACACTTGCAATATTTTTTTTGCAAAACGGATATAAGTTAAAAGGTGACCCAAAAACTGAGTATAGATGCAATTGCTCCGGGTTACAAAATAAGTACCAAAAAAATCCTTCTAGGGCCCTCCACACCATTCCAGGTGACCTAATATTTTGCTAAGGTGGAAGGCATATGGGATGCTACCTCAGCGCACAAACCCAATTAAGATTGCATTTTTCAACTTTATTGGAAGTGAAATACAACTGCGAATTGATTCCTATCAAAATCAGAACGCCAATTTTCTTCTAGTTATTAATATATTGTCGTCTTTTGATTCTTTATTGTTATTTTATTAAATTTCTACTTTATGCATTCAAACAAAGAACTGGAATAAGAAAGAATGTCTTACCAGATAGTTAAGTAATTAGTGTTAGCCGTTGGTCACGTTACATAATTCAAATTGACTATACTTTGAAGCATAACAGATTTATGATTGATATCCATTCTTTATTTTAATTTTTGGTCTTTGAATTAGATGATATAGAAGTTGTTTGACTCGAAAGTTATCGAACACTTTTCGAGCAAATTAATCGAAAGAAATGAAGGGGTAAATCGTAATCGAAAATAATAAGACCCTAGGATATTCTTGATAAATAGTTTTAGCAATAATAATATATATGAGAGAGAGATAGAGAGAAAGAGAGAATGTTAGAGAGATGAGAGAGAACAAGAGAGCTTGTAAAATATTCAATGTCCCCCTTTTACAATGCTTGGATTCCCTTTATATAGTAGGGGATCCTTCCTTAACTATTAAACAATAGAGATTAAGTACACGCTATAGAGGGGCCAACGGGATTATGGAGTTGTTCCTCCCACTATCCCTGAGTCGTGCTTCTATCTTGGCTTGTGCATGTTCAGCTGTTGGAATCAATCGAAAGAAATGAAGGGGTAAATCGTAATAAAAAATAATAAGACCCTAAGATATTCTCGATAAATAATTTTAGCAGTAATAATATATATGAGAGAGAGATAGAGAGAAAGAGAGAATGTTAGAGAGATGAGAGAGAACAATAGAGCTCGTAAAATGTTCAATGTCCCCTTTTTACAATGCTTGGATCCCCTTTATATAGTAGGGGATCCTTCCTTAAATATTAAAGAATAGAGACTAAGTACACGCTATAGAGGGGTCAACGGAATTATGGAGTCGTTCCTCCCGTTACCCCTGAATCGTGCTTCTATCTTGGCTTGCGCATGTTCAGCGGTTGGTCATGCTGGTTTAGGGATGTGGTTGGTCAAATTCGTCTCCATACAGAAGTTTTTATGATTATTCCATAAAGTTATATAAATATATCCACTCAGTGTTGATCCAAAGAAAAGGAGGTATGTGTATTCTATTTGTCTTTAATAGAGTAGTTGAAAGATGAAATCTTTCTAATATATATATCATCTACCAACTTTCACCTTGTAATGGAAAATAGGTTCGCCCCATAGACCTATTCTACAGTGATAGGTGTCGAGGAAGTTATTACGATAAAAAAGATTTGCGTGTACAGAAGATGAATGAAAAACCTTTGAGATTGAGGAAATACATACTGTGTCTATTTAGCTTTGGAGAAGTACAATTTGGTTTTGTAACGGAGGAAGCAATGTTGACAAATTCCGTGTAATCCGGGATTCACTGATTTTTTCTTTATTAATAGGCAAAATATATAGTTTACTTCTCAACCTTGTATTCAAATTCCTCTTATATACATGTTTACTACGGGAATAATATTACATACTCAAATATTTTTAAATTGTGTCAACGACACACCACTTTAGCTACGCGGAACCTGCGTGTTCTTCATACAAAACAAGCGTGTAAATGCTAAAAAATTAATGTCAGAAGTTTTATAAAGAATCCACGTGTCTAATTTTAAGTTTTTTTTTTTTCCTTTTTACACCAATTAAATTTAAAAAAAAAAACAAAAACCTCCGGCTCTTGTCTTCTTCCCTGCCCCAATCCCCCACCTCGTGTCTTATTCCTAGTTCCAAACCTCCCCAAATGCATTATATTCTCTAGATGCCCTTTCCCTCTTCTCCCTTCCCCACTCCTTAGGTTTTGTCTCCCCTCCCTCTATTTTATCTACTTCCTCGATTCAACCTTCTCCCATTTCATTTTCTTTTGGTTGCCCAAGATCTGAAATTACTTTGAAAATTTTCTGGGGATAGTTATGTCAGTGAGAAGGGCGAATTGCAGAAGAAGTTAAGTTTTCAATTTCTTATTTTGGAATTTTGTTGAAAAAATGGTCTTTGTGGTTCTTTTTTTTTTTTTTGGTAATTAAATAATTTTATTTACCAAGTGTAAATATTTACAGCATAACAGTAAAACTCCCACTGGACATGCAGCCCCAGTTAGGATTTTGCACCTCTTCCTACTCTTCTCCTTCCCTGTGATTTGTACTGTTACATTACATCAGGATACCAATTCAACTTGTTCATCGTCCTTTCTAGCCTAGGAAACATGGTAACTCTAACATGAATTTCCTGAATGAATGTTCTAATTATGGCTTTGGATGGTCTAGTCTTCAGTTAGAATATTACATTGTTCCTCTCTTGCCAGATATGATATACTGCTGCTGCTAAGGACATTCTGTATAGTTCAGCTCCTCCACTTCTACCTTTAGCTTTTCTTTCTATCCATGCCAATTCTTCATTCCATCCTAGCTTTGTTCTTTGTTCTTTGAATTCCTTGCCATTTTAAGAGTTGTTGCCATATGGTTGCTGTTACCTCACATTCAAAAAATAGATGCTGCACAGTTTCAGTTTCTCTTTGACATAGTGAGCATGTGGTATCAATCTGTATCCCCCATCTTGCTAGCCTTTCTTTTATTGCTAGCCTTTCCTATGTTGCCAATCTTAACATGAACTTCCACTTTGGTAATGCATAATTCTTGCATATTAATCTCCTCCATGATACTTTCTGAAACTCCCCTTGCATAGCTTTGTATATGTGCTTTATTGAGAAATTCTCCATCTTCTTTACTTCCTCTTCTGTATATCCAGAAGTATCAAAATACTTCCTTGCCTTGAATATCTGTTGTATAACCCATGATGCATTCTTTGGTATTGTGTCCCATACTGGTTTTCCCTTTATGTAGTATATGTTAACCCATTGGACCCAGAGCTTATCTTTCTTTTTGCATATATTCCATAGTAGCTTACATATAGTTGTTTTATTCCATAGCTCCACATTGATAAAATTTGAGCCTCCTGCTACCTTTGGACAACATAGTTTGTCCCATGCAAGTAGTGCCTTCTTTGTAGGTTCTGCATTACTTGACTATAAGAACCTTCTGCATATAGTGTTAATGAACTGTATGATCTTTTTAGGTAGGATGAAAATCTGAGCCCAAAAGTTTTGAATTGCAACCAATGCACTCTTGATTAACACTTCTCTTCCAGCATCAGATAGGAACTTTGTTGTCCAGCATTGTATTATATTCAGCATTCTGTCAATTAAAGGCTCACATTGAACTATTGATAGCTTTTTGGTACTTAGTGGTACCCCTAAATGCCTGAAGGGTAACTCTTCTTTCATATATCCCAGCATGTCCATGATTTTCTTTTGAGTTATGAAATCCACTGCACCAAAGTATATGCAGCTCTTATTTGGGTTTGCTATTAGTCCTGATGCTTCTGAGAAGATTTTGAATTTTTGGTGTAATATCTGCACTGATTTTATGTCTCTCATGCAAAAAAGTAGCAAATCGTCAGCAAAACCTAAGTGCACTAAATTGACTTTAGCACACTTAGGGTGGTACTTGAAATCTTTCCCCTGCTTTAAGGACTTCAGCAGCCTACTCAGATACTCCATTGCCATTACAAATAGAACTGGTGACAGAGGGTCACCTTGCCTCAATCCCTTCTTGGCCTCAAAAGGTTTTGTTGGTTGTCCATTGATTACTACAGTATATGCTACTGTAGTGATACACTGCATTATACATCTGACAAACTTCTCTGGGATCCTCAGCAGCTTTATCACTTGTTCAGTATACACCCATTCCACCGAGTCATAAGCTTTTTGCATATCAATTTTAAGCATACACCTTGGTGATATGATCTTTCTTCCATATCCTTGTATCAGTTCATGGCCCATAATGATATTATCAGTAATCATCCTTCCTGGTACAAAAGCTATTTGGCTGTTATCTATGTGTCTGGCATAATTTCCTGTAGTCTTGCAGTCAATATCTTTGATATCATCTTGTATAGTACTATGCAGCAGGATATAGGCCTGTACTCCTTGATGTTTGCTGGATTTTTGACCTTAGGAATCAGAGTGATAGTTGTACAGTTTATAGCTTTACACATTTCAGTAGTCTCAAAGAACTCCAGTACTGCATCAGTGACTTCCTCTCCTAGTATGTTCCATGCCTTCTTGAAGAAATAGGAGTTATATTTATCATAACCTAGTGCCTTACTATCATCAATGCCCTGTAATGCTTTTAGCACTTCCTCTTTTGTAATTGGTTTGATTAGCTGCATTTGTTGCTGCCTGTTCAAAGTGTGT
This sequence comes from Nicotiana glauca, assembly GCA_026770625.1. Lineage (NCBI taxonomy): Eukaryota > Viridiplantae > Streptophyta > Magnoliopsida > Solanales > Solanaceae > Nicotiana > Nicotiana glauca. The sequence continues at coordinate 72,575 of MU665147.1, forward strand.
CCATTCTGCATAACATCTGGATCAACTATTGGTAATGTTGAGGCTGTTGTACCGAGTAAATTTTTGTAAAAACTTAGAATCTTCGCTTCTACCTCCTTATCTCTTTGTAGAAGCTTTCCTGTGTTGTCCATCAGTCTGCCTATGTGATTTCTTGCCTGCCTGTTTTTGACACAAGCATGAAAATAAGTTGTGTTAGAGTCCCCTACTTTAAGCCTTTTGATTCTTGCCTTCTGCTTCATAATACTTTCCTCTACTTCCAGCCATTTTGCAAGTTCAACTTTTGTCTCCTTCTCTAATGCTATCATTTCCTCATCAGTTTCCGGAGATGACATTCCCATTTGGATGTTCATCAATTTGTTCCTTGCTACTTAGATCTTTGTCCCCACGCTGCTGTATTCCTCATTGTTTAATTGCTTTAGCTCTTTTTTCCAGTTGTTTTAGCTTGTACCACACCTTCAGCATTGACTTTCCCTTATTTACCTTCATCCAAACTTCCCTAACAATATCATCAAATTTATGGTGGCCTGCTAAGCAGTTAAAGAATTTGAATGGTCTCTTCCACCTACCAATAGGTTCAACAACAGTTACCATTAGTGGGCAATGATTTGAGAAACCTGGCTGCATAATAGTTCCCTCAATATTTGGCCATTTTTGTATCCACTCTGCATTGGCAAGTATTCTGTCTATTCTGCTATGGACATGGTTGTTTGTCAATGTGTAATTTCTCCCAATTATTTTTAGTTCAGCTAGCCCAGCATCAGCTATGAATTTTTTGAAATATGTCATTTCCCCCTCTTGGACTGGATTTCCCATCACTCTATCTTCTATGGATAGAGTGCTATTGAAGTCTCCCATTATTAAGCTTGGTTCTTGTATTCCACTCATAGTTCTTTCAAGATCAGTCCACAAACTCTTCCTGTCATGTATACTATGTTTTCCATATACTACAACAAATATGAACTTAGTGTTGCACTCCCTTATAACCACCTGTCCTGCTATGTATTGTTCATGGACTTTTCTTACCTCAAACTCCACCTTTGTTTGGCCCCAAATGATCCAAATCCTGCCACCAGGTGCCTCATCATAGTTTGCAGTCCATTGCCAATTGCCAAACACCTTCCTCATTATTGCTTCAGCTTTGTTAGCTTTCACTCTATTCTCCAGTATAGCTATTACTACTACATTACTGTCCCTACAAAAATTTTTTAGGGCTTTCTGCTTATAGACTTTATTCATACCCCTAACATTCCATGTTATGATATTCATCATGCTAAAGTATTTATGTTTGGTTCCCTATCACCTTCATTTCTTCTTCTCTGCCCCCTTGTCCCTTGTGCTTTAGACAGTTGCACAATTTTTTGGGCCGTGTCAACCAAGGCTTTAAAGGCATTTCCAATGTATACTTCCTCCTCTCTGTTGATTTTCATTTGCTTTTTTTATGCTGATTTTCCTCTAGCAACATACCATTCTTCCTCTTTTCCTTGTTGCCTAGGCACAGCTTCTTCATCTGGTTTAATTTGTTCCAGAAATCTTCCATGGGCATCGATTATGTCCACCTTAGGATCAAGAACCCTTATTATTCTCTATTCTTGCTTTAGTTTTTGGTTATTGCCTCTATGTTGTCCTCCTCTTTGTGCTGCATCTGTTTATCATTACATGAGTGCCCAATTTGACAGCATGATTAGCAATGTTGGGGCTTCCAGTCATATTGTACTATCTGCTCAATTACCATTCCTTTAGGATAATGAAGTTTTATTGATCGTGGTAATGGTCTGGTAATGTCCATTTCTATTAACATCCTTGCATACGAGACTCTATCTGCCATGGTAGTACATGCATCAGTATATAGAGGCTTTCCCAAGCCACTCCCTATTTTACTTAGTGCTTGATTACTCCAGTAACTAATTGGTAGTGTAGGAAATTTTACCCATAGAGGAATGGTTTTGAGTATCTCCTCGCTAAAGTCAAATCCCTCCTTCCATGGTTGCATGATAATTGATCTGCTATTCATAGTATACGGTCCATTTAAAATTACTTCGTCTCTTTCTTCACAATTGTTCATCAACACTATGAAATAACCATCGTTGTGAAACAGTACCTTTGGTTTCCTGACTTTACTCCACTGATTTGCTATGAATCTTTCAATCGCCCCAATTGTTGGGGTGTTTCTAACCACATAAAGGATTAGAGCTCGGTTCCACTTCTGTTGTTCCTCATCAATGTCCTCTTCCAGCAATTGAACAACTATTTCACCATCCTATATCATCGGTGGGATATATGATAGATTCATATCTTTAGCGGCAAGTTTATTCTCGCTAAATAGCCCAGCCCATGACCTTCCCCTCTTTCCATTCGGCGTTGTGTTCAGCTCTTGCACATTATTCTCACTACCAGTTGGAGCTCTAGTCTGCTCTTTTGGTGCATCAATTTTTAATGTTCCATTTCTTGGTGGCCTGCTCGTACTCGCATCCCCAACTAAGCTCATCTTTGCATGTGTTCCTTTAGCTTCAGTATTCATCATCGGTATCGCCATGGTGATTGGCTTTACCGGAGTTGTCAAGCCTGCTCTTATATTGCTCAGATCTGGCCAGTTCAGCTCATCTTCACTTTCCAGATCCAGATCCTCCTCCTCCTTCATTTTTTCTTTTGCTTTTGATGATTGTTTTCCTTGCTCCTTTGTGCTACTATCAGTTAATTTTCTTTCTACCATCATATTTTTGCTAGCGTTCTTCCTGGGTCGTCCTCTTCCTCCCATTTCCGGTGAGGCGCAGGTTAGTTAGCACCTAACATGCGCCGAGAGAAAAAAATGATTTTTTTTTTGTTTTATAGGATTTTTTTAAGGTAATTTCTGAATACCTGTCTTTGTGGTTCTTTCAACTATGCCAAATAAAGATCTAAAAAATTTTCTTTTCGTTATTTTCTTATCGCTCATCGTTATTGAGTTTTGCGGAAAAAAATAGATAATACCATAAAGAAGGAATGGTTGGAGATGATTCCGGCCGATGAATTTTTTTGGATATGTTATTTATGTGTATCTATATAGGTGTTACAACTAGTGTTTTGTGGTAACTATGGTAAGTATTTTTTTTTTTACAAAAGAAGGGGTTGCATTATTGGTGGAGAAGGTGGTGTAGTGGTGGAAAGGTGGTGCACTAATTGTTGATTTTTTCTATTTGAGTGGATCAGATCTTTAAAGGAGTTGGGTGATTAAAAAGTTCATTATAATTTAGAGATGCGCGTGTTATACACTACATAGACTATTTCTTGAACTAGTCAAAAGTGGTGTGTTGCTGACAAACTTTTGAAAGATTGAGTGTGTAATATTGTCCCAGTGGTAAAGAGGTGTATAAGAGGAATTTTGGTATATGGTCGATAGGTAAACTGTGTATTTTGTCTCATTAATATATCTATATTAATGACTCTAGGCTATTTCTTTGTACTTAGGGATGCAATGGGGCGGGGTGGGTTTATTCTTATGCGGGTGTGGGGCAGGACGGGTTGCGGGTCTAATGCGGAGCAATTTTGAATTATATATTTTTTGAAACAAAATAATCATCTCAATACAATTTTACATTCTTCTTTGATAGCACGAACACTATTTTTGCATAAGTCTCACAAAAATGATATTACATAAGTCAAGATATAATATTGTAATAGGAAACTATAGTAACCCATTTATTTTGGAAGATATAGTATTGTAATAGGAAATGATAGTAAAAACTAGAGCTAGTCAACGAGGCTGAAATTATAATAGCAATGTCAACGTGGGGTTTATTGCATTTCCCCAAACACAACTTACAACTTTCATCGTAGTGTGCTCTTCTAAATCCATTGCTATATTGTAAATATTTTTTTTTCTTATCATTTCAAAATAGTATTCGTGAGACTTATGTAATATCATTTTATTAGAGAAAAAATGATTAAAAAAAGTATCTGAGAGCAATCTTTTTTCTATAATTAGAGAAAAAAGAAAGAAAAAAATTATGCGGGGCGGGTCCAAGCAAGGCGAGGCGGGTTAAAATTTTTACGGGTTTGCCAAATTCACCCCGCAAAGTCTCCCACCCCACTCCCACCCCACACCACCCCACTGCCCTCCCTAAAACCTATTGTGAAACGCATCATTAATGCAATAAATTTCAGTAACTATTTAAATCCTTATTCCCATACTGTATTCCGTCCAAAAATTACTAAGATATTCTCTCAATCAGATTGTTCAACTACATTTCTCTTGTATTAAACAGATATTATTTTTATAGGAAAAAATGCTGCAACTATCAATAAAATTTTTATTTCCTTTATTGTTTCAATGTATTTCCTTGTTATTTGTTCTTTATTTGTATCATTTATATTTGAAAAGGTGAATAGCACCCGTTGTTATTAACCTGTGACGACCCAGCCCGTCGTCACGAGAGTTACCGCCCCGTTTTCCCTTTATTGTGTTGCTTCATGTTTCTATATCAGTAGTAGAGTCTATCGGGTAAATTTGGGCCGATTCTAGTTGAAAATAAGGCATATAGCCTCTTAGAATGGAGTTTGTTTCAGAAAAAGTCAATCTGAAGTTGACTATGTGGTTAGAGGGCTCGGATGCGAATTCCGATGGTTCGGTTAGTTTCGGGAGGTGATTTATGACTTAGGGGAGCGATCGAAATTGAATTTGGAAGTCCGGTGTAGAAATAGGCTCGAATTGGCAAAAGTTGAAATTTTGGCAGAATCCGATTGATAGGTGAGATTTTGATCCGGAAGTCGGAATTTGCAGTAGCTCCGTTAGGTGATTTTGGATATGCGTGCAAAGTTTCAGGTCATTCGGAGGTGTTTAGGTCGGGTTTTTGATCGAACATGCAATTCGGAAGTCTTTAAGAAATTTGGACTTTGATTTGATCATAATTGAGGATTTTGATGTTAACGTTAGCGTTTTGATGATTCGAATAAGTTTGAGTAAAGTAATAGATCATGTCTGTGCTTTTGGTTGAGGTCCCGGGGGCCTCGGGATGGTTTCGGATGGTTAAACGGGAATTTTGAAGTATTCCATCAGGTCTGCAATTTTTAAGCTTCTGTTATTTCCGCATCTGCGGAAAAAGGACCGCAGGAGCGGTTCCGCAGATGTGGCTCTTTGATCGCAAAAGCGGCCAAAGGTGGCCTGGGGTGTCTCTGCAGAAGCGGACCTTGTTCCGCTGAAGCGGTCTTCGCAGAAGCGGATTCGTGTCCGCAGAAGCGGTCCAGACCGCAGAAGCGGTCACTGGACCGCATAGGCGAAACCGCAGAAGCGGTTTGATATCCGCAAAAGCGGATTCTGAGGGGTTTAAGTGAAACCGCAAAAGCGGTTGTTTTACCGCAAAAGCAGGACCGCAGAAGCGGTTAATGGATCGCAGAAGCGAAAATCACAGAAGGATTAAATGAGATCAGTGTATTCGATTTTCAGAAATGTAAAATCAATTTGGGGTGCGAGCTANTTCACGGACTCATGGCGAGACAAGGATTCCGAAAATATAAATTTTGTAATTTTTCAAGAAGCGATCCCGGGGCTCGGGTTTTGGCATCTTCGTGTTTTTGGGTGTTTTTCGAGTCATTTCGATTGCATTATGTTCCATTAGCCTATTTTGATGTATTCTTATTGGTCTTGATCAGATTTGGCACTCAAGGAGGTCGATTTGCGAGGAAAGCGCAAGGCGAGCTAGGATTTTGGGCGGTTCGAGGTGAGTGGTAGTCATGAATGATATACTGAGGGTTTGAAACCCAGTATTTGCACTATACGGTGCTATGTTGAGATGAAACACGCGTC